>VWZL01005656.1:2748405-2772206 GCA_013396915.1 Stercorarius parasiticus | reverse complement strand
AGATTTGGCACTTCAGGGCATGCTCTAGTGACAGAGATTGTAGGGGTTTTTTTGTTTGTTTGTTTTCCTGCGTGTGTATGGTTGGACTCGATGATCTCAAAGGTCCTTTCCAACCATGAAGATTCTATAATTTTATCTTTATTTCTCTCAGATTTCTGCAGTTCCAGCAAAGAAAGTGCACTTCATTGGGAATTCACTTAGTGCTACATTGAACCTTCGCATTCCTTTCCCCTATGTTATAGCTATGTGTAAACAGCTGAGGTTAGAATATTCTTTATTAAAGGATACGTATTGTTTATTTAATCATGAGAATACTTTTCGCTTAGTATTTTACAGCTCAGTAACAGCTGATTTTTGTTCACATGGTCCATCTCTAGGAATTAAGTCAGTAAGGGAAAACCTCAGTGTGAGTCTAAAACTATTGGAAAATGTGAGTGAATAAAAAGTAGTGATGTACACTGTGTGCATGCACGTGTGTGCACATCTTCCTTATCAAGCATTCTAAGCTGCTTCCTTTAGGACTGATTTTTCAGAGGTACAGGTAACAATTTGGTTCCCAGTTATCCCTTACTAATTCCACCAGTTACCTTTGAAATGCTCTTGTTAGAGCATCTGAAGGTAACCCACTTCCCTCCCCTTCAAATAGTCTCATGTCTATGTTTTCCAGAATTTTCGCTCATGGCTGGATGCCCTTTTCCAAGAAAGCTTTCAGTGAGGAAGAGCATTGCAAATGGTTGATTACTTCCTTATTGCAGTAAAAAGATAAGTAATAATTGGCTGAAGGTGGATGCCAGATAGCTGAATTGGCACCTTTACTCTGAGGTTAAATGACTTCCCATCCCAAGCAGCATGCTGGACTTCAGCAAAAATTCTTCAGTGATGAAGAGTTTTGAAAATTGTTCAATTGGAAAATGGAAATTTTCTTTTTGGTCTAATGTGCTGGGGCAAAGTTTTTTGCTTGTTTTAAGTTAAATGGCTTCATAAGAATACACTTGAATTGAATTGCATCTTAAGACTACATTAGTTACATGAAAACACACTGTAATTTTATTACAACCTGTAACTTCATGTTGTTTTTTAAATCCATGAGCAAAACAGCTTGATGCTAAACTAAACAGAAATTACCCCCCTTTCAGGAAGAAAATTTCCTTATGAAAGTCATGACATTTTGAAAGTGCTTCCAATAACGATGATCAAGACACTCTCACGACTGGAAGGCATGGATGAGGTTGTTTGAAAAAAATGACCTGAAATGCAAGATGGCCACTTCATCTTACTGTAAAATCACTATGGAAGAATGAAAGGAATGCTCAGCAGAGCCTGATGGCAGTAGTCATTTAAATGATAGAACAGTATAAACGGTGTCTTTGTGTTTACGGTGCAGATTTCTTCCTTCTGTATGTACACAATGTGTGCATTGTGTGGGGATGCGAGGGAGAACTAGGCAGAAGGTCCAGAAGATGACAGTGAGGGATGGGAAAGAAAGAGGGCACAGGCCAGATCCTCACCTGCTGTGCGTTGATGAAATCATATGAGGGTTTGCAGCAGCTCTGGACCAGTGCTGCAGACTCCTTAGCGGAAACCTGCAAGTCTGCCTTAGGCTTTGAGAAAGAAAGAGAACTTTGTGATGAATGTGTCTTTCCAGAATGGAAGGGAATTGGAGCTTTGAAGACATTGTGTGTGCGGACATGATTGTGTGGAAGAGAGAGAAGGAAAGAGGGAACTTCTTGCTAATCATTTCTTTTTTCCATTGTAATTTTTATGCCACAACATGTGATAGTTTTTTCTGTTTTACTGTACGCCTCATATTCTCGTGAAAATCCAGTTCTTCCAAAAATATTCCGTATTTCTGAAGTGTTTCATGGTTGATTGCTGCATCATAACATCATAACTTTCATGTTTTCATAACCTTGTGATCAGTCTCTGCCCCTGCATTATGCCATATGTTACCCTTCCCTTTCTTGTTTATTTTCTCTCACATTGTGGGGTTTTTTTTGTGTTTTTTTTATGTTTTTTTTTGTCATCTGGGAAAAAAGCAGGCCATACTGCTGTCAGCTTTGATTCTGCCAGCACTGGAGAATGAAAAATTCCTCTTCTACCTCCCTAGTGCTTGAAGACAGGTTGTGATGTAGTCTGAAAGGTGTAAGAGAGTGTAATCTGCTTACTTAACAATTTAACAATCAAATATCTGAATAGCCAATGTTGTAAGTCCTCTCAAATGCTAAGAAAATCCTTTTCCCCCACCTTTTTCGTTTCCTACCCCTACTTGAAATACATTGAACTTGACCTGTGAATCACTGTGGGCCAGACTCTGAAATGATTTTTCCCTACCCAGTTGTATGGTTACTGCGGTTTAGTATAACGCAGATTTGTGATGTGACTGCTGAAGTGCTGGTGAGAATGAGCAATGGTGTATCAGAAATGCAAATTTTACAGTGACTACTGTACAAATGATCTGCTATTGTTTTACGGTGTAGTTAAATAGTGCATCACTATATTTTCTTTTTGTTATATGAATCTGCTTGGTTAGCTGCTGCCTTCTCATCTGTGTCTGCAACTTTGGACTGGAACATGAGCAATTAATGAAAATGGGAACCTTTCTGAAAAGAGATAAAGCTGGATGGTTTCTTTCCACAGATGCAATCCTTAAAGAGCTTTCTTGTGAAACCAGAAGGGTTTTTTGATACAGTAATTGCAATAATCTACAGTTTAGGAGATTAAAAAAAAAACAACAACAAAACAACCTGTTGATAGATGAGCTTAATAGCGTTCGATAATGTTTGGGCAATGGGACGCTTTAAATGAGGTGGTGGTGTTTGTGGTACTATTTACCACCTCTGCTGCATCTTCAACACCCTTGAGCTCAAGCAGTTTTCAGGACTTAACACTTAAAACTTTTATGGTGTGGCATTCCTCTGGCTGACTACCGAGTAGCAGTTTGCCTCAGGCAAAACGTGTTGTATTCTTGACAGAAAAAAGTGAGAATTTATCTGTTTGTTATCTTAAAAATTGTTCCAGATGAACACGCAACGAGCTTAGCATACCTTTAAAGCAAATCATGCTGAACTGATTGTATGAGTTGTCAGTGATGAGTAACAGCTCTCTGGTGATGATCAGTTGGTTGGGAATTTTGCGATATAATGGAGTATATAAACGGACTAGCATTTTCCATTGCGTAAATTCTAAAGACCTGGAGGGGAAAAAAAACCCTCCTAAATCAGAAGTAATAAAGACTCAAAATAGGCAGAGGGATATCTTACAAAGCTCAAACTTACATAGCTTAAACTTGGCAAAATTCTGCACCGGTCCCTCAGTGTAAATAAGTGTTAGCCTGTGTTACATGGTCTTTTATACCATGTAATGATCCTCTAAGCCATGACCACTAGGTCAGGTGAATTCCACTCTTGTGGCCTGCTCATGGAAGTTTGCTATCTTGATGGACTGATTGAATACTTGCCAAAATAATTCATATTATATTAATTTAAAGATTAGTGGTAGGAAAAACACATCTGTCTAGTGACGTATGTCTGATGATAAATGCTCTGAAAAAATAAACATATATAACTTTGAATAGGCTACTTGCAGCCTATTATCCTGCAGCCTTGGCTGAGTTCTCCCCGTGCTAAATGCAGAGGGCAGTATGGGAGAGCTGGAGTTAGGGATTTTCCTGCAAGTGGCATATTGCTATAAAGCTCTCTCACTTGAACAGAATTAAGTGCAAAGTGCTGTTTTGATTTAACTTTTCACACAGCAATGAGTAATGAATAATAAAAGCTCCTTTTTTTTTCCAAAGAAGGAATGAGGGTGGAAAGTGCTTTTTAGTTTGGTTTTTTTTTTTAGTATTAGATGTGTTACATATCTGTAAGTTTGACATTGCTTGCATATGTTCATTGTTCGTTAGTTGTTTTCCCTTGATTGTGGTGTTGTGAAAGACCCTAAAGCCACAGCACTATGTAGCTCATGTAAAGGCAGATTGTTAAAAGGAAAGCATGAAGTGCAAATGGGTTTTAGAAATGTTCCCATTCTTCCTTATTCTTGTTAAATTCAAGCTGAAGGAGTCCCTTAAAACCCAACTACCTGACAAGCTTCAGGTGTGGAGACTTGATTACCATTGATTACCATCTCTAACTCTTTCTACCTGTGGCTGTTTGGACATTTTGGGCTTCTGTGTGGGCTGTTGCAGGACTCTGTCAAGGCTCCTGGGCCTCTGGGTGCCCATCTTCCTTACAAATGCTGAAAGGTAGGGTTGGATCATATGTCTTTTCTCAGCAAACTGAGATATGCAGTCTTTTGTTAACTGGTGAAGGGTGAAGCAATTATTGATAGTTAAGCTGTATAAAAAAAGCAGCAGCATTGGGGCAAAGAATATACTGTAATGCTTCTTTTAAAATGCAGAGCTTATTGTGAAATCTTTAATTTCCTGCTACCTATCTTGTCATTTTCTTCGAATGTTCTGCATGAACCGAAGAGATTGGAAAATGTGAACATGCTGGAAAGGAAGGGATGCAAAGTATTGAACAGACATTTAAAACTAAGAAAATATTGGTTAATGTTTATAGAAAATGTGTGGGAAGCTGAGTATTTTTGTATATAGTACGTTGATATATTTTACAACACCGCATATGAACTATGGGAATGTCACTGAAACTATGCAGACATAGGCCAGCTGAGTAGTGTGCCTTTACTCTCCTGTCTTTTCTATCATGTGTAACAAAATGCAACTTTTGCTGAACTCGCCCTCTATATTGCACAGGCTTGCATCTTTTGCCAGTTTCTGTAGGAGTTTTGGGAAGAGAGAAAGAGTAAGATCAAGCCCATTTTTTTTTTCTTAAAAAAAAAAAGCAGAATTATGGAAGAGGAAATAGCTACATAGGTGCTACAACTAGCTGTCAACAATGGATGTAGTAATTGCTTTTATTATATACAATAAATCTGGGAAAGAAATCTAATACTGCTTCTTCATATGCACATTTGAGGTCGTCTAAGATGCTGATATCTGATGGAAGTGTTCCTGAAGGGTGTTTTGGACAAATTCTATTGATAAAGGTTTTGGAATTAGGGTTGTGGTTTGAGGGATTTGTGAGAGGGAGGGAAAGGAAAAGACTATTCAGTCAGGAAAAAAGTGCAACTATTTAATAATATGTAAAAACAAGGTTGGCTTAGTGGGCGTATTGTTGACTTTAGAGAGAATGGCAACCATTTGCGTGTATGAACCTGCTGCCCCGCACCCCTTCCTCCCAATACTGGGCTGGTAAATCACTCTGAAGTCAAATGCCAGGTATGTGACATAACTTTTGGGAAGAATTAAACATTGCACTTAATAGCAAGGTAGACTTGAAAGCCTTTCATGAGCATTTGACAAGTGCCATCTTTAGTAGTGATGTCTGAACTAATAATAGTTTATACCTTCCCTGTCTCATGTTTAAAAAAAAAAAAAAAAAAAAAATCCCAGGCTTTACTACAGTAGAGAAGTAACTGCTGGTTGTGTTATGTTCTGACAAACACTCGCTGCAGACATGAGACAGGGCAGTGTAAGTTTTGGCTTCCTAGAGTTGAAATTGTCTCGGTGTCGGATTACTGCTTTGCAAATGAGTGGCATTTTATTATTTTATTTTATTTTATTTTTTGCTGTGGTCTTGTGGTCTAATATTAATACATTTTCAAAATGGAAACTCAATGAATTAGATCATTTTTCCTCAGTTTGTATCCCTTGGGATATCTAACCTACGTTGCTTGTTTTAATTAAATTACCACATTTTCCATATGATTAAATGCCTGAATAATGAAGACTTATGGGACTCAATTTTAATGCACCATACATGAATATGAGCAACGAGGGGAAACATATGATTTTACTCTAAGCGAAATCTTTTAGTAGCAAACGTTTCACCTCATCTCTTTTCAGATCAAATGAAAGTTACAGAGCAGTAAAATAGAAAATGTGGTATCAGATAGTGGTGTTCAATGGGTGGGAGCAAATATTCTCTGAAGGAAATAGGCTGATGGGAGAAAACCAGAAAATGGTGTAGTGTGTTCTGGGGACACGCCAGGCAAACGTTTTCACAGCTATGGTATAGTACACTTTGGGTTTTGGGGCAAGGGCCACTAACCATATAGCAAGGTATGTCTTGGAGCAATTTTAAAGGGACTCGGTGTATTTTTTTCATTTAGAGTTGCCTGGGGTTTAAATCAGGACAGGATTTGGCTTAGCATGGATAGGTAGTGGGTATCTAATCGAAAAACCACGCCAGTTGTTTTTAAGCACCGAGCGGTAAATGCAGGCAAGAAGTCGGGAACTTCAAGTGGGGAAAAAATGCATTTAAAAGTCTATTTAATTTTAGTTGCAGGGGAAGAAAGTGCTGCAATTTGTTTGCTAGGTAAGCACATTCTTATTTCACTATATTAGGCTTGGTAGGGAGAAAGTATTATGTGCGAGGATGGAAGTGGCATAGACACCCAGCCTTGCATGAGGTGAACTCAGTAGCGTTGCAGAAATAGTTGGGTATAATGCAGGAACAGCTTCCTGTCCTGATCTCCAAGCTCTTAAATGTCTGACTTCATCAAATTTAAAGGCTGATAAGAAGCTGTAAGCTGCTTATGAGGAAACCAAGCTGTGAAAGGAGAGAATAAAGGTGTCTATTAAAATGTGATGACAGTGTCAGTATCTCCTCTCTGGTAGAGCATCATTGACCATTTCTTTTATCTTTTTGTTCGTTTCCTCCCCTGCTTTTAGTGATTAGGGAACACTGGGGTGGTTTATTCAGAGCAGATTTTTTGTGTGAAGACATCTTTTCCAATAAAAATTGGGAGCCACTGACTTGGTTGCCATGCAGTCATCTTACTTTTGGCTTTCTTACTCCAACAGAACTTCAGGATCTCAAACCATGCTTTTACCTTGTATGTGTCCTACCCTAACTGCATCCAGGTAACTTCTTCCTCTGTTTCCAGATCGCTGGCTCCCAGCCTACTGAATATTTTTTTTTAATACATTTTTCCTAAATGACTGACTTCATAATTGGTAGCATTGTAGTCTCATAGTCTCAGACTGTCTTTTTCTCTTTTGTACTGACCTACCAACTGATAATTCTTTCCAATTTTAAGTCATTAGGAAGTTCTTGTTTTGTAACAAGCTGATAAATGACAATAAATATGAAATAGGTATCTCAGACCTTGAGAATTTTCATTTTCAACTTTTGTTCAAACCAAGATTATTTATCGGCACAGCTAAGTGACATCTCCATTTTAGCCATTTCTTGATGTACTTCTCAATTTCTGCAATCTTCCCTGTTTTTCAGCTATAAACTTCTCCTGTGATGCATGCTCATTATCTGGAGGATCAATTAGCTGACTAAAGAAAGATCTGTCTTATACTGCCTGGTTTTATTAGACCCATCTTGTATTTGATGAAATTTTTCAACTACTTTTCTGTTTTCAGTATACTTGCATACTCTTGAAGCAGGGCTTATGTGTTTATAGGTTTATTCCTTCTCTGTCCTTTTTAGCTATAACCACTCCACTGGTGGCTTACAGGTGTAATTTCACTGCTACTGTGTAATTTTACTGGCATAGTAGATGTAAAAATATTTTAGTTTCTCCAGTCTTTGAATGAGTTGAAGGCAGCAGGAAGTTTAAAGGATTGGGTGAAAGAGAAAGGAATAAAGAGATGCTGCATTGTTTTTCAAATCTGAGAAGAATTATTGCTCCATAACCTAGCATTTCAAATCTTCTCTGGTAAAAAACGATGGAAAAAATCAGTGATGGACAGACACAAACAGACTGAAACGGTTTAAATAATTTTCCCAAAAGATTGCCCCGTATTTTTGTTCTTATTCTGATGTGGTGATGCATAAGGTTTGCTGTAGTTATTTTTCAACAGGGGCTGTATGCCATCTCCTTGAGTGTCAGTGATGATAAAAGGGCCAGGTAGATTGTTTTTTGCTCTGGTATGGCGTATCCTGAGAGTCTTGCCTGGATTCCTGCAGCATTCTTAGCCTTAGCTTCAGGAAAAGTAGCTTATTTTCTCCTTCTAGATTTATCTTCAATGTTTCATTCATGTTACATGAATATTATAAATCGTTATAACAATTTGTTATAAATTCATTTTCTCCCCTGTGGTGGGGAGAGTCACTGCTGTGGTAATACTTTCTTGGAATTAAGTTCTTCATAGGACTTGACTACTGTGACATGGTGGGGTGGGCTAGGAGAGGGCATTTTTCATTTTCTGCTCTCCACTTGCTATTAACAGGTTTGTTGGATCAGTCACCCTCCTTTTCTTGCTCTTGTTCTCTTTCCATACAGCTCACACTTTCCTTCCCACAATCTGTCATCTTACTTTCCTACCAAACAGAAAAGAACCATTTGTTATAACTTTAAAAATAAATGTTAAACAACCAGGAGTAAAGAAAGTGAACAGACAGCCAAATAGTTTTCACTGATGATCTTTCCTGATCTTTGTCCCACTGCATAAATAAGGGAATAACTAAACTACCACCACATTCAGAGATGAGCAAAATGCATATGTGAATGTTTATTAGCTTTCCACTTCAGAGATTTATTTCCCTACTTGTTTAAATATTTTGAGAAACATACTGCAGCGTTTAAACATGAAAAGCGTACATTTCATATAGCTTTCCAGTTTCTGCTCTTCTATGGATGAAATCAAAAGTATTCTGGCCTTGAAGCATCAGCATTTCCAGCCTGACCTCTGGATGCCTACTAAGCAGTAGTGAAAGAATTTTGAGGAGAAAAAAGTGTTTCATAGTTGCATTTAATCAAGAGACGTTGCTGTCCCCCAGGTTTCTGCATCTCCACAAAACATAACGGTACTAATTTCAAAGCCAAGTTTTAAACATTCCTTCAACAGATAGTCACCGAGTCAAAAGTTACAGTTGATTATTTTAATAGAGAGGACAGCACAGAAGAGGTGATCGTGGAAGATAACTAAGACATTCATAGGTGATTCACTTTGATTTTGGTGTAAGGATTTACTGAAACAAATGAGTAATTAGTTTAAGTAAAAGAAAAACTTCTTAAAGTCTTCTCAACTGGTTGAAGAGCTTAGAGACACAAACGTCAATATCAAGTAGGGAGAATGCCACTATTAAGATTGGTGAATAAACATTTCAATAAGGGTATTAGAAACAGTAACTCAAGACTCCACAAGAAGTTAACAAAGGGATTAACGAGCTTAGAAAAGCTAAATCATGGGTGCTGGATAGATTTATTAATGGGATGGTAGAAAACTATTGCCTGCTTTATTAGAAGACCCAGAAAGCTCTTCAAATCCTATGACGGAAAGAATTACAAGAAGCTAGGCTGTTTCAGATCTTGAGAAGGAAAATGGAATCAGTTGCAAAATATTGTTTAGTCATGTAATTATGTTGATTTCAAGATGATAAATAGAACAAGTATGAAGACCCACTAGAACAGAGATTGATCTGAGTGTGATTAAAATTCATACATAGAAATATTGTCTTGGTTCCTGGTAAGAAAGTTATTGTAGCTTTATGAGAGGATAGCAACTAGCAAAGACTTTATTAAAAAGTTGCTGTCATAATGGAGTTGCAGGCAAAATGCAGAGCTCAGAGGTGAGGACTAGACATCTTTCACCCAGGATGGTGAAGCGAAATCTTGGGTAAATGAAGTCTCAGGTCTGGGTTCCCAGAATTTTTCATAAGTCTCACAAATTGAAAGGGTTCATGTACCTCATCAGTTACAACTGCAGTGTCTGCCCTAAAGAAGGTAAAAATAATTATTCGAGTGTTACTCTGCTCTCAATAGTAGGCACTGCTTTACTCTTCCACCCCCTTTCAAAAGTTGATTTTGAGCAGAAAGGAAGCCTTTCTGGCTTCTTGTGGGTTACTGTGGAAAACTAATTTTTTTTTAATCTGTTTTTCATGAGGCGGCCACTTTGATAGACAGTATTCTAGATCTTTTGTGTATTTGGAATGACAGATAAAAAAACTGGCAAATGTTGGACTTTGGGAAAGGAAGTGCAAGATTGGAGGGAAATTCATTGTTAGAACTCTTCAACTCTTCCCACAGTCAGTTTTGGGGCATACTTTTTTCTTTGTTTTTCCTTTTTTCTTTGTTTTTCCTTTTTTCTTTGTTTTTCCTTTTTTCTTTGTTTTTCCTCTTTTCTTTGTTTTTCCTTTTTTCTTTGTTTTTCCTCTTTTCTTTGTTTTTCCTCTTTTCTTTGTTTTTCCTGTTTTTTTTGCTTTTCTTCTTTTTTTTTTTTCTTTTTCTTTTTTTTTTTTTTTTTTTCTTTTTTTTTTTTTTTTTTTTTAAAGCTTGGAGGGACTTAAAATGTGAAGGAAGACCAAAATACCCTGTAGAAAGACCTGGCTAGTGTTGACACCTAGACTCTTTAGAGACCCAGTAACACAGATTGCATATCATGGATGTAGAGACTATTTCTGAAAGTTTTAAGTCATTTGTGTGATGAGGTTATGGAAAGAGTAAACAGCATCCTAACTTACAACGCACAGTATTTTCAGTAGAACTGTGGAGTAGTTATAAACCCCAAATACACAAGTCCTAATGTGCAAGACTGTACATATTGCAGCACCACATACAATTCTAGTCACCTGTGTCTGTGAATTAAAAGACATGCAACAAAAGGAAAGAGGAATATTAGATGAAAGTCAGTTTTCAATGACTTTAGGGCTTTATTTGTTCGGTATGGCAAACAATGGCTGAAAGGAAATGTGAATTCTTGGTACTGAAGCTAAAAATATTTTTTTTTCCATAAGAAAATGAGTTGTTTTGTCCATAAATAAGTTAAAATTACAAATGAGATTTATAATCATCACTGAGAGATTTTTCTGTCAAAACTATTAGTTTTAGGCCAGGCTGTGCGTGCTTAGTTTGAGTTGCGTGAGATTGTCTAGACTAGACTTGATGACCCAAGTCATGGGTTCTTCAGTGTTTGTGGATTTTTTTAAATGTAGCTCTACACCGAAGTTATTGGCATGTCTGTTCTTTCTCATGATTCATGTTTGTCTTTTGCTGTGTTTATATTTGCATCGTCACTGACTCACTGGGTTTTTTTTTTTCTCAACAGAATAGTTTTCAATGTATTGAGTGGAGGAGGTATAGGGGTTACTGAATGCAATGTTTGCTGGGGATTACCTCCCAAGATATGTATGGAGTGCCAAAAATGTAGGTGCTTCAGGAACATAGTCATCATTAGTACATCTCTTTTTCCAAACAGAGGGTTCGGTCTTGACCTTCCAGTGTAAACAACCAGAAGAATTGTAATTTGTTACTTTGGAAAAAGCTCTGTCCTACAAACATTTATCCTCAATGATAAACTATCCCAGAGATTAAATAGTAATGTAAACACGCAAGGTAAATCGACATCAAGGTTCTGAAATTCCCACCAGAAAAATATTTTAATACAAGTAAATGTCTAATATCCTTAATCATTTTCATCTCTTTAGCTCTTGTGCCACAAGAGACTGCCAGCATAGCTGGTTACTGAGATGGGGAGGTTTTTTATAAATACTCATAATAGAAATCTCAGTAAAATGGCTTTTTCCTGAAGAAGGGGATGTTCACTGTATTTTCATAGAATGGTTCGGGTTGGAAGGGACCTTAAAGATCATCTAGTTCCAACTCCCCTGCCATGGGCAGGGACACCTCCCACTGCATCAGGTTGCTCAGAGCCCCATCCAGCCTGGCCTTAAAAACTTCCAGGGATGGGGCTTCCACCACCTCTCTGGGCAACCTGTTCCAGTGTCTTACCACCTTCATGGTGAAGAACTTCCTAACGTCCAGTCTGAATCGACCCATCTCTAGTTTTAATCCATTCCCTCTAGTCCTACCATTACCTGACATCCTAAAAAGTCCCTCACCAGCTTTCTTGTAGGCCCCCTTAAGATACTGGTAGGCTGCTATAAGGTCTCCTCGGAGCCTTCTTTTCTACAGACTGAACAACCCCAACTCTCTCAGTCTCTCCTCATTTTATCTCTAAAGTTATTCTCAACTTGCACCAGTATCACTCTGCTGATCTCAGTGGAGTGTTTAAAAGCAGAGAGATGGCTAAATGGTTGTTTACCGATATGCAAATGTGATACCTGTGAGGCTTGACTATTTCAAACAATTTCTATTGCCTTCTCTGATTCAAAAGCCTAAGAATTGCTACAGAAGAACTAGAATAATGCTTTCAAACAAGGCTTTTTAAGCAGAGATAATAAACCAATCGAGCAAGAACAACTGTTATACAAACTGTCCAAACACATAAAAATCAAACCAAAAAGGGTCTCACGAGCTCTCTGTTAAACTCCTTATACTTCGCCAGTGGGATTTATAGAACTGCAGTAACGTGGGGAGAAGAGCACAAGCATGAGATACTTTGCCTCGGGCAGACCTACTCAATTTAACCCCATCTCACTCTACTCCCAGTTTCAGACATCCTGCCAGATGGGTGTTCTGACATCCTGGTTTTCTTGCCCAGGTTCTGTGTAGCTGGAGTGGAGAGCTCACAGTCTATACTGACACGAAAAAATATTACTGCAGGCTTTTAAAAATGTGAAAAATGTGCGTGGTGGGGAAAAATATAGATATTTCAGAGCATAGGTATTCTTTCTGATGATAAAAGAAAGTTGCTCATAAATTACTCCTTTTGAGCAAATGTTTATCAACTTTTCCACAGGGGAAAAAAAAGGGAGATCCGAATTTACTCGGAATAAGGTCTAAATTTAGAAGAGGTCTGGGTAGACTCCAATGGGGGGAAATTAGAGTGGCTGGCTATTTGCTTGAGGAATTTCCCAGTTTTGAGCAAAGAAAGAGAATAATACCAAAACTTCCTGTGGCCCTGCTTGAAGTGTGACTCTACTATATTTTGATCTGGGCTCCTTTTTTCATCTGTGTCTCCATTGAATTTGGCCTTATAAGTTGTGTCTTTGCAGGTCTTCAGTCTTTGCTGTAAAGTGATCTCATTAGGTCTGGTAACTATTTAATTTTGCTTGTCTCTCTCTCTCTTTTTTTGTTTCATATTTCTTTTGTCTCTTTTGTGTTACTGCTGTTGTCCTTTCTAAGTAGCTTTGCAAAGCAAATCTGGGAAGAGTAAACTGGAGAAGCTCGGTTTTAAAAAGTGAACTTTGTCAATTGATGCTATTTTCTATCTGACTTTTTTTTTGCCAGTGTTTAGAACAAACCATTACATTAAAAAAAATTACAGTGACTTCATTGTGCAAAGCTGTATGCAGTTTTGTTAGTGTAACCATTAAATGAGTAGGCTCCTTTGCATTTGCTTGACATTAAAAGTATATGTCAGCATTTAGAAATTCATGGCAAAAATAGTTAAACAAAAGATGAGAGGGCTGAAACTCTTTGGGGGGGGAAAAAGTTAAATTAGTGCTATGGAGCTCAGTTCAAATAAAAGGCTTAAAATTACAGTTCTCGAGTATGTATGCAATTTAGTGGTTAGAAATAAATGTTTTCAGGTATCCTCAATTTGCTCTACTAAACACCCTGGATAAATCTATTTAGTAAGGAGTAAGAGTTGGAGATAAATGTGGTGCTTAGGACGCAGATGT
Organism: Stercorarius parasiticus; assembly: GCA_013396915.1. NCBI lineage: Eukaryota > Metazoa > Chordata > Aves > Charadriiformes > Stercorariidae > Stercorarius > Stercorarius parasiticus. Next base: position 2,758,665 of record VWZL01005656.1, on the reverse strand, counting down.
TAACTCCCAGTAGAAGTCTTTTGAAATAGTCTCTTGGTATGTTGGACTTGTTGAAAGTTCTCTTACTTGTCTTCGGTCCTTCTGGTGTACTTTTTACCATTCCTTTCCAGTATGTTATATCTAAAAGGGCAGAGTACTGTCTGGGTTTTTCGAGTGTAGGAAATTTGTGGCTCGGAGATCTTTCTGTCACTGGGGAGAAGAAAACACCTCGGTCAAGTGTTAAAATGTGGTTTAATACATAGCTTGCTCTGAAAGTCCTTGTCTCCTAATGTGACTGAAGATTTTGCATATTTCATGGATTTATATTACTCTCCAAGCAATCAGGGAATGAGCATGTCGTATCACTAGGTTTAATGGTGTATCACATGGTTTAATTCCCACTTCTGCTCTGTTGGTGTAAATCTATTAAACTAGGTTCTTCAAAGGAGCCGCAAATATTGAAATCTAAGGGGATTTTGGCATCTAATTCCTTCTTAAAAGTCTTACCCTCTATGCCCTTGGTGCCCTAGTTTTGTTTCACCTGTAAAGAGGGACATTGCAAGGATGCTTACAGTATAATTGACTCCAGTATGAATGAAGCACTGAGACACTGAAATAGGAGTGGTGCTGCTTGCCTCTGAAAAACTCTGCCAGAAAGCTCGCTTTCACAATGATACATGAGGAAAAAAGCCAGAGAGGAAAATGTTGCAATGTTCGTATAATGCTATACACACACACACAAGATTTTGGCATGAACTGGACAAGGAGAAAACAACTGAAGTGAAGGGGTGATATCAAAAGAGGAAAGGCATTATGCTGTGACTAAGGGACACAGTGGTTCAAAACCCCTGGACTCTCTGCCCACCTCCCTGTTGCCATAGCTTGGCAGAGGTGGTGTTTCAAGCAGTCAGGAATATGAAAAGCAAAATACTAGCTTTGTGCAAGAGGGAGATAGACCTGAGCGATGATTTTGCTGGCTGCACAGCTGTTTAAGCTACAAAGCAATGATGGGATTGGGCTATTCTTTGAAATCAGGCTGAAAGCTGTTCAGCAGTTGATAGTCTGAGGGTAGGGATGAGGGGTACAATTTCCCAGCAAAGGCATATGTTGTCAGTCTCTTAGCAGCTGAGCCTTCTCTAGAGGACTTAGGCACTGCTTTCTGAATTTTGGAACACGGCAGATTTCATTTGCTATCTCAGTCAGGGCCCTTAAAATAGGTGTAACAACGTTTTATGTTTGGTTAGGGGCAAGGAACCAGTGTGCCAAAAGTACTCTGAGTGTAGGATGATAGAAAAGGATTGCTGCTATTTCTTACCTATATAAGCCTTGGGAAAGACAGGATGTTGTTAAACATCAGGGGGAACCAGAACAGACAAAACTCCCTAACAATTGCTATTAATACGCTATGCAGAAGTACCCTATTCTATGTGAATTGGTTTGCCGTTGAAACAGGATCTGGGAATAGCTGCGGAAAGTCATCCTGGAAAGCACCACTGGAAAGCTCCACAACAGAGAAAGTTGTCTCTTAGGAAAGGAGAGAGAGGGGGAAAAAAAGAAAAGTCAAAGAACCACAGAAGATCAGTCAGTCTTTAACAGTTTGGGATAGGGAGAAAATAAGTAGCTCCTATGCGGTGCTCTCATCTAATTCCTGATTTTTTTGTTGTTGTTGCTGGGGAGTGGATCAGTGGTAGTTAAAGGCTGTTTTCCAATAATGTTAATGGGGTTATATAATTTAAAATACATTCCTGAATTCTATAGATTTAATGGTTTCTAGGAATTGGGGCTGTAAGCCTGTTCCCATGCTGAGATGGAGAATGCCAAATTTAAATTATACTGCTAAAATGTGCAGTGTCTGAGTGAGGGAATTCCTGAAAATCTATCCATGACTACCACTGGGGTTTTTTTGAGTTGTTTATTAGGTTTATTTAATATTTGTAAGTAGTTGATTATTTTCCTCCTGATCTTCTGAGATCACTTCTTCAGGCGTGGACATCTTATTATCTTCCAGGGATGACTCCTTGGAAATGAGACCGTGTGAAATCAGATGAGCAACTGGCAGTAATGCTGGGTCAAAGATTCAGATTCATGGGTAAGTTCATGCCATCTGCTTGGAAAGCCTTTCAGAATGTCAGCTGGAGACTTTCCCTGATCCAAAGCACGTGTTTTTTGATTGAAGCAACAAAATTGATGAGCATTCGTAGATAAAATGAATGCATTCGAGAGATGCACCCTGTTTGTGTTGTTGGTCTGTGTACAGAAGACCTAGAGGAAAAGGGAGTTGACAGAATATGCTTCAGTGCACTTGTTGCATCTGTGGGTAGTCGCTGATTTTTATTTTTTTTCCTATGGTCTTCTTATGGCAGCTTTCATTAGCTATATGCATAAGGAATTTACTGTCAATGGAGGTGGATTTAATTATGCATTTATTTATTTAATTTAGATCTTTGATCTTATTGACTGGGTCCTTGAGAGAATACTATTATTGAAAAATAACTTTAGGGCTTCATTTACCGAATTTCTGTGGTGTCATACCTCATGACCTATCAGACAGAGGCACAAAAATATGTTACAGGCAAATGCTGCATACATGTGTTTCTCTTCTGTAACTGCTTTCTTGTTGCTGATGGTGGCTCCAGATATAGTGCCCATTGCCTGTGCGCGTAAACTGTCACACCAGAGGAATCCCAGGCTTAATTTATTTGAGATTTCTGGGATGACAAGCTTTTTCTTCTGTTGGGAGATTATGGCACTTGGAATAAGGACCCATCTGTCTTCTACTTATAAAACAAAGGAGTAGGGAAAGGTTCTCCAGTTGTGGAGATGGCTTTCTCATGATTCCCCTCCTTCAGCACGTCTTTAGCTTGCCATCTTCTCTTTTCTGAGCAGGGCGTGTAAGGTTAAGAAGTCATTGCTGCTTTTTCCACATTAGCTTTGCATCAAGATATCGTCTTTGTTTTTATGTGAATTCTCAGGATGATGGAGCATCAACTTTTTTCTTGCATGTTTCACTTGGAAACATTTCCGGGATTGCATTTTCATTTAACTTGCCGACACTAATAAAGTTTGAAGATAGTTTTAGGGGAGAAAAAAAAAAAGAAGCCACCTTTCTTTTATGCTTTGTTAAGATTTGCTTTTGTTTTGCCTAAAGTTGCTTATTTTAATGATCTCTGCATTTAAAGGAAAATACGCAGCCACAGTTTGCTTTTATAGTTGGAAGATCAAACAATAGAACACGGATGTCTGTAAACAGAGAAGATTAAAGTCTTCCAGAACCACAGAGAATCTCCAGTGAAGTCAGACAAACTGTTCACCTTTCCATGAGTTTGGCCTGTCAGTTGATCATCGGCAGTATCGTGTGCATCTGGTATCTGACCCAAAGAACAACTCCCATTTGGTTCTAGCAGACTGTGATCCTAATTACAGACTGGTTCTCTTGACTGACAACTGACACTCAGAGTAAATTTATTACATTTGTACCAATTGCAGTTCCATCAAGCCTGAAGCAATCATCAAGAATGAAAATAGGGTAACTGGTGCCATTGGGAATTAAAGGGGAAAATTAGAGAGGAGCGTTTGGCTGTCTTTTGATGATTTCCATGTTATTTTCCAACTGAAAAATTACATGTACAGTAAATATATCAGGATGAACGCAGGATATTGGCATGAAACCGTTCTAGGTATTTCAGAGAAGAAAACTAGATTGCATGTCAGCTCAGATGGTTTTTTGGTACTTCATTTTCTGTGCTATTTGGCCCTGCGCCATTGTTCCTCCATCCCACACTGTGCTTGTTCCTGCCCTACATCTGGAAGGAAGGCTGTGCTACTTCCTTCTCCCATGAAAGCATCCTCCCCGTGCCCCACAGAACTTTGGAAAATGCTGACTTTGTCTCTCATCTTGAATTCAAGTAATGTGAAATCCAGATTGTTTAATCCTGATTTTTACCTATAGACAAGAACTATGTATAATGCATATGGAGAAAAACAGTAATATAATATCTGACACTAAGTTTCTTGTTCATGTCTGTTCCATGATGGCACTGTAAAAAATGGCCTAGGAGAGCTTAAGAGATTCTTTTTTTTTCTTTTTTTTTTTCTTATGAAGAGTTTGTTTGGATAGTTGTGGAAGTCACTGCGGCAACATTTTTAATAAAGTTCTCATGCAGCCACAGAAAAGATGTCAGAAGTAAGGTGCTGCAGTACAAGTTCCCTTGCATGCTTTTGATGATAATACTACTACTAGGTCTGGAAGGATTATCTATTGGCCACTAGATCCCTCCACCAGGCAATTCAGTTCCCTGCTGGAACTGTTACATGCCTGGCTACATCTGCCTGTTGTTATGGTGGTGGCTCCCATAGCTGTAGCATCTAGATATCTGATTCTGAAAACTCTCACCTCTCCCCTTTTGCTTGTGGCTTAAGTACTTTCCAGGCATCTTGCCTGAAGCACCAAACCTGCTGAAAAGAAAAATATGAGCCTTTGCGTATAAGCCACCTCTGCTTCTTACAAGCTCATAAATGGGCTGCTTATACTAGGTTTGTTTTCTCTTTAACTTTGTTGTTGGGGCTCTGCCTTTGTACGGATGACTTGATGCTGCTAAGTTGACGTAATGCAAAGCTGTGATAAAACTTTGGGTATGAGTACCTGTTAGTGACTGTTGCTGGGAGCAATGAAGAATGATTTTGCTGCCAGTGAAATGCAAGTCCAAGCCCATTCCTGAATGCAAACTCACTTCCCATCCTCCTCATTTGTGTGTTTGCAGCTCTGGGTTCAGGTTGAACATTTTGGAGAAGCCAAAATGGGTCCAGTCTCTTGATCATCAGGTCTGGATGAATTGCTATGGTACAGACTACCAACAGATAGCCGAAGTTTGCCTTTGTCTAAGCACAGTTTAGGTGCTTTAAGCCAGAGCTACAACCAGGCTTTTGATTACCAGTGTGGTTAGGAAGCATGAAGTCACAAGTGGCATGCCTTGAGGCTGCTTTTTGGCAGGCTATGGGGACATAACTATTGAGTCCTTCTGTGTGTGGAACAGTGCTTTGAACATGACATGAGGTCCCAAAGTGTAGCCTGCTGGCCTCATAGTGTGTTTGTTGTGGTCCACCAAGAATGTTTTTAACTGTGGCTTCCCCCTTAATGGGACAGCTGGTCTTTGGAGGAACAAGGAGAGAGTCTCTCCTGGGGTAGGAGTCTGTGTGGAGGGACTGTGAGAGCCATCAAGCCATTGGGGCTGAGACATCCCTGCAGCCAGGTTACACACCATGGGCTGTGCTGCCCTCGTTTACCCATTACTGCAGAAAATGGGAAAGGAAACATCATCTCTTGTGCTCATAAGCTCTGGAGAGTAAAGGAAAAGAGGATTTGAGATCTTCCTGTCTCACTTAGTAGCACCGGTCTGTGGGCTGGGCTGTGCTGGGACAGAGAGGAGTCCTTCTGCAGAGCCTGCAGCTCGGCACCGCCTGAGCCCTGCAGGTGCAGCGGTGGGAAGGGCAAAGAGGGGGATGCTCTACAATTCCCAAATGGCTTTTTCATCCCCCGGGAATCAGCACATCATACCTCTGGGCTGTTGAGTCTAAAAGATAATCTCTGAGTAGTGCCTGGATACTGCACTGGAACAATGAGATAACAGAAAACGAAATGGATCATGGAAAATATAACTGGAAAATACTGGTTAGATCATCTAATTCATCAGCCTTTCAAAGCACAATTGTTCTCAAATGTGTTTTCTGGTGTATTGTCCAGTTTTATTTTAAAGAAGCCCATTAAAATGTTTAAACTCCTGAATATTGTACTTTAGTTTGGAGCGAACGCATGCTGCATGATCTCTGTGACACTGCTGCATAATTTAGATTTCTTGCCATGCTATTAATAAATCTAGACAAAGACCAGATGCAAGCAAGCTGTAGCTGAACTCAAGAATTTGTGAAAGCTGGGCTAACCTCTTTAACAGTATAACATATGGCTGTTACATTAACACAACCACTTTTTTTTTTTTTTGCTAAAGCTAAGCAATTTATTGAAAGCATGAGGGGGGAAAAAAGCGAATAACAGAAAAAAAGCCTGACCTTTTATATGAAGTCTTCCCCTTCGACAGTTTCACCATTTAGTATAAATTGATGGGAATATACATCCAACCTACTGTTACAATTTTATAGTCTACACTTTTGTTTCTCTTGCTGTCTCCTTTTCATTCTCGTCTACATTTAACTCCTAGAAGAATTTTAGGTCAAGCATGTATAAACCTTACGTGGCTATATATTTCAAGTGTTAACAAGCACAAGGTCTTTACAAATGGCTACCATCTGATTAAAGAAATGTTATGTCACAGTGTAATTATTTGTATTTTTTTGAAGAAAGCTGTTTGAGAAACTTCTAGTGGTGGTCTGTAACCTTTTGTGATTCACATTGGAAAACTGATCCAACTGTGGGTTTCTTAGTGGAAACTGGTAATGTGTTATAACGATAGCAAGGCAAGCAATGGATTTTTCTTTATGGCAATACAGAAGAACGCAATTAATGACTATTTTGTTTGCATGAATGAACAAACATAATGCAAACATATGTGAAATGTTGTTAACCCTTCCTGAGAGGCTCCACTACTTTATCTTAGGAATAGCCAATTAACCATCAGTCTCTAATGCTTTTTAACTAATTGTAGTCCTCCTCCACAAAAGTGCTTGTGACAAATCTCTAGAAGAATGTCAGAGAAGAATATTTTTCTAATTTTTTTCAGACTCTTCTGATATGAGTGTTTGTTTTCAGTACACACATAGGTCTGTGTTCCATAGCTAGCCCCAGTTCCCTGGTTCCACCCCAGCTCTGCCAATGCAAAGCAGTCAGAAGCCGCCTTAGTCAGGTAATTAAAGACTTTCCCTGCTGTGAGTGCAGAGAACCCCAAGGAGAATAGCAAGGTGTGGGTAATGCTAAAAGCCTGGGATGGGTCCAGATGTAGTTGAAGCTGGTCCAAAACAAGGCAGGGCCAGGCCATTGCTGCGGTACAGCAGCCTCAGAGGGCTGTTGGGCAGCCAGCCCAATGTGGACTTTTCCTCAATTTGTGCTCATCCAACAGCTTAGAAAGGTTAGGGAAAAGGCAGGGCTGTGATGAGGGCTGAAAATGGTGCAAATGAGGTTTTGGGTTGTTTTTTGCCCCTTCATCACAACTGTATCTTGATGCCGTTATATTCAGATATGGCTCTGCTTATGAACTTCAGACCATCTTTCTTTAAAAATGAAAGGAAGAGATTAGCACAGATCTAAAACAAACAACAAAGCTATAATTGTGGATGTTGTCTTCCCTTTGAGGAAAAACTTGGGACAGTATAAGGTTTCCAATGATTCAGCATAGTTCTGTGTAGTTCTGATGCAAAACTGCATGCATCTTGTTAGTTTTGACTAAATTGCATTGGCTTCTTGGGTTTCTTTTGGAAGTTTTTGGTTGAAAGCCTCTTGAAATCCTTGTTAGCAATATTGCAGAATATTTATATTGCTCTTACTCAGAGGCTGAAAAATTTAACAACCTATTTTTCTGGTTCATTCAATAAATAGTAATTCCCCTGATATCATCTGTACTCAAACATACAGTCCTAGGCAGTGCTTTCATCGTCCATGAGGTCCAAATCTGTGGTTTTGTGATATGAAAAGAATACACTTATAATGGATTTGAGACCTTAACATAACATCGAAATATTTTCATGGAAACTAAATTATCACAGTAAAGTGGCTAAAGTATTTTAATTTCAAGTAGATATTTCCAAAGGAAAATAGAATAACATTGTGTCTTTCATCTTGTTTTCCATTCTACATTATTTTAATAGTTTTATTTTTGTATACATAGCACATACTATTAATAAGCCACAGTTTATCTCAAGTATACATGAAGTTGAAGGTAACATGAGAAATTCATTTTGCTAATTGGCAAACAAATTCTCAAATTATATGTAGATAATATACGAGGAATTTTATTTTTAAAGGTAGATTGTGTCATTTTAGTATTGAACATAAGAAAAAAACCAAGCTACAAAATAAATTGATTTGTTCAAAGATTGTTGTCCAGAAGGTAGAGTTCCAATGTGTGAAAGTATAACTTTTTTTCTCTTCTGTTCGTTCCCTGGCTCTCAGGGGACTGTCGTGAGGAGTGCAACGCTGTCATGTTTTAGCTGTTTAGGTCATTGTCTGATGAACGTTATCCCGTTTTTATTGTGTCACATGATTGGATCTCCATACAGAGAAACTACAGACACCAGAAGGACAGCAACAATGTCTGCGTGTTATAATCTGGTTTGGTAATTGGTAGGTAACTACCTTCTGGCATGTTCACCCAGAATGTCACCTGCAAGGTAATTTAAAGGCGCAGATATCTGATGCTTTGGAAAATGATTTTTCTCCTCTCAACTGGATTAAAGTAGAGGGCAAGGGGAGTTTCACTGCTCTCGGTAGAGCACAGCACTGAAACACCTGGGAATCCAACATCTGATCAAAGCTCTTCTGGGAGCATGTGAAGTTAGTTTTTCTTGGCTGAAAGTGCAGAAATTTAAGCACATTAAATAGTATTTTTCAAGTCTTTTCCATTCCCTCCTGATGTCATCTTTAAATCTGGTAATTCATCCTTAACCGGTGAGGCAACATTATTCATAAGAAGAATGTATTCAGAGAAGGCTTTCTCATGGCATTTCCTTCCTGCTGATGTTCCCAAGCACTGAGTGTGCTGTTTGCGCTCCCGGAGCCTGCGGACAGCTGATGGCTGGGATGTGACAGCTGTGGGGAGGAGGGCCACGCCAGGAGCACCCGGCTCCTGGAAATGCCTGGCTTCCTGGGTGCCCATTATTTCATTGGGAGCCCAGCTGGGTGAGCGTGTCAGAGCTCCACGGAAAGGAAAGGAAAATGTTGTCGTGTTCTGTAGTGACTTGTGCAAAATATAAATGAGAAATGAATTGCCACCTGGATGGTTGGGGGGGAAAAAAGAATTGAGAACAGTTGAAGGCATTTTTTACAGAAAGTATAGAAGAAAAATAAGTTGTTTCTCATGGTTTTAGTGTCATCCTTTGTAGGTATGTAACTTATGGATTTAGTGCGTTTCATTGTGTGTGGCTCTGATAGTTGTAGCACTTTGTCTTTCACTTATCAGAATTTAACAAATCGGGATTAGATTCAGACCTATGAATGTTGTTCCCCTATGCTAGATACAAAAGTTTATTGCAAGCACATTTCTTTAGATTTAATCATGGAATACTGGGTACAAGTAAACATATTAGCTACACTTTTTTGTTATATAGTATTTAAACAATACAGAGATTATGTAAATGGACAGATATCTTTTAAGACTTAATTACAGGATTGATTGTGTACACCAATTACCAAAGTATAAGTACAGGGATTTAATATAATGAGATGTCCAGAACTTGCCTATATCTGTAATCTAGCTAAATTTCAATAATAATCAACCAGTTTAGAATTAAGTTTCTCTGAAATGAGACTATAAAATCTGCTACTTGGTGGTTTCTAAATTGAAACTTTTCTATGATTTAGCTGGACTTATATTTGCCTTCCTGTTTTCTGCCATTGTACTTTATGAACGTTGTCTAAGAAACACTTTTGATGCCATGTTGTCTACTGTTCTCTTTCAAGCTGAAGTCTAGCAAGCATCTTTCTGGGTCCCTATGCTTGCTTTATTGCCCATATTCCTGCTTTGGTCTAAACTCTCAATCTCCTAGTGCACAGGTGAGACAAGGGAAGAGCTGTTACTGTGTGTAAGTGTGTGCAGCAGTAGAGATTTATGATTGTTGTCTTCATTCATATAACCCTTAGGAAATCCCATCAATTACTGGAAATTCATCTTTATCGTAAGGAGAATCCCCCTCTCTCCCTCACCATTCTTCTATCTACAAACACCCTCTGCTCTTTAACCTTGCATTTTGTAACAGGGGATTTAATCTCCCTTTCTTCACCACCTTGTCCATCACTTTGCTCTTCCAGATCCGCAGACCATGTCTTCTGCTCCAGTGACATAACTCTTGGTACCTTGCCAAGTGTTTAGCTTAAGCTGGACTGCTAAAGTGATGACATGAGATTTTCTGAGTAGCTATGATATTTATCCAGGGAGTCTACAGTCTGTCCAGAGATGCAGTACTTCAGTTCGGACTGGCTACCTGATGTCTCATGATACATTGCAATGCCTCAAATAGGAATTTGGAAATGGGATCTTGGACTTCTTGGGAGGTGAGGGAGCAACTAAGCGACAGGTCTGTGGCAGGGCAGCAGTAACATCTTTGCCAGAATACTCAAAA
>VWZL01005656.1:2732887-2747441 GCA_013396915.1 Stercorarius parasiticus | reverse complement strand
TAATCAAAATTTGTAAAAAAAAAAAAAAAAAACCAAAAACTTTTCATTCACTAATTTCTGTGTGGCAGTCCGCTCCCCCCCCGAGTTTTCTTCCACTTAAAAATCATGCTGTCTGTCATGAATGAGAGTATTCCTGACAGCGGTTTATTGTACTGGGGAAAAAATGGTAATTGTAGTATAAAATGTTTTAGAGATGGAACTTCTGAGATTGTAATGACTGGAGGCCGCTACTCTTCTGAGGATGCTTTCTAGACACTTTTAGAAAGAAATATGGTTCTTCAAGTTTGAAAGTAGTTTTACTTATGTTCCTGCTTGCTGCCCTTTCCGTAGGTAGTACAATGGGTTTCATTAGGGGAGGCAAATATTCTCTCAGTCTTGGATCCCAAGTGATATTGATGAACTGTTGTAGGAGACAGTTTTAGTCCCTGAACAGCCTGGAGCCATAGGCAGTTGCCTACACTTAAAGACAATGCTGTTGCCCAGAATCCTTACCTTATTTTCATACATGGGTATATAAACCACCTATGTTTTCAAGTATCCGGAAAACAGTTGAGAATAGCGTGAATTACCTTTGCTGAAACAGTCTGACGGTTGTTGTGCATGTATGGGACCAGCTAGACATTGTTCCTCATCTGAGCTTTTGGTGAAGTGGCTGTGCTTACTCGGAAGGGACCGTGGTGATTGAAGTGCTGATGGTTTCAGTTCAGTTCTAGTCTGTAAGGGGTAACCTTGAGAAGGAATTCAAACCTTGAACTGTCATGGAAGGTGATCAAGAGGAAAACTGAGCTTTTCCGGACATTGCGGTCATCTGCTTTCTTCCTTAATATAATTCAAAGTGCTGGTTGTGCTGTGTGAAGCAGAACAAAGATAATGAATATTCAGCTAACTTCACTGTACTTTGTGGCTTTTGTACAAAAGCTAAAGTATCTCACCTTCGTATTTTGAAAATACCTGTGAAATTCCTTCAGCAAACAATTTCTAATTTGGCAGTTTCTGGAATTCTGTATACAGACCTTTCTGCAGTAAGAGAATTTTTGCATAAATGTTATCCTTTTTGTTAACCTCACTTTAAGCTGTGTGTTTGGGTGTTTTTTATTTAGTTGTTTTTTTCCTTTTTTTAAGATAGCATGTCATGGCATTGACAGACTCTGTTCACCACCATGTCAGCTAACTGTTCAGGGCAGATCTAAATGAGAAAGTGCTTAAAATCCCAATGATTTTATTATGTGAAGATTGCCAATATTGTAATAGCCCTGGATTTGAGCTACAGGAGTAGGGAGCATTGGAAAATGGTTCTTTGTTCGCTGCAGTCACAGAACTGTTTTTATTTCTTGATTGGATAAGCTGCACGGCAAAATGGAGTAGTGTCCATTATCAAATTGCATATGTAATTGCACTGAAAGCAATTTATAATTAAATTTTCTTTTAGTGAATTTAGAATACCGACAAATTAATATGACTCATTATTTGTGGAAAATAAATATGAAAACATGGCCAACTCTAATGAAAGCCTGTTTCACGCTCAAATGACTATTTTCAATTTATACCTTGTCCAGTTTTTGCTCACATTATCTATTTGATCCTTTTATATGGCACTTATAGACCGGTTGTAAATTTGTTAGGATGATCTTTGTATGCCTACCGGAAGTTGCTGTGGATTTCTGTTAGTGCTTGTATTGGGGTGAAGGTGTATTGGGCTTGTGATTTCCTTTGAAGCTTTGGGAGATCTTTGGTAATAAGGAAAGTAGAATTGAGATCTGCATTCAGCTAAGCCTGCAATTATGTTCTTGTCTTTAAGCATATGACTGCCTCAAGGCTTTGCTTGGTCTGCATCTGAGAATGTGAACCTATTTCTACTTAAAATAATGGGAGAACTTGTAGGTAGAAGAATGGGGCATATTATATTTAGAATCTATGATTACTTACACTTAGATCTGTAATGTGTTCGTATATATCAGACCTAATTAGTATATATTAGTAGGTTTGAATTCTTACTGAGCTTTTTTTAAAAAATAATTTGTAATTGGTGCAAACAGCTGACGTTGCACGAGAACTGGCGACTAAGGACAAGCAAGTAAACGGAAGGCTGGGAAATTGGAACATGATTTTCAGTTTCTCGTTTGAACTTGCACCACATTCGTTACAGGACCTAGTTCTGGAATAGTTTTCCTCTGGAGAGTGGAGGTATGTAATAGACAGGAGAGCCATCTTTACTTGTAAAGGTGCTGCGATGAAAGATATGGAGCATTACAAAGGGAAAAAAAATTCATAGGATGGGGAAAATGTTACAGGTTTTTTTTTTCCAAATTATTGAAAACATTAGGCTTTTTCCTTTTTGTAAATGTTCTGTCAGCAATTGGAATTTTTATACATTGTGATAATCCTACCTTTATATAAAAGTCATAAATCTTATAAATTAAGGTGTCAGGCAGTTACCAGAACTCTTCAGTCTGTTTCTTTTTATGGAGTGATCTGACACGTTTTGCAAACGGCAGACCTGGGTGCTCTGCATGAGTCCCAAACTGGATTTTTAGCGATCAGCTCACAGGAGTGGACTCTGGCACTACTTCCAATAAGGCGAGAAAATGTGGTTTAACTTAAAGGCAGTAATACTGGAAGAAAAGATATGAATTATTGATCTTTTGACATTGGATTTTAAAGTTTAGCATAGTGGTACTGTGGCCTATGAATGTTTTTATTGGTACTTCCATTAGTTCCCTAATAGTCTTGACATTTCCAGTTACATTACATTTTATGGAGCATAGAAGTCTCTTTTTTTCATCTCCATATTTTTCTAGCATGCAGATACATTTAATGGCTAATTATCACAATTAATTTTGTTGCTTACATTGCTTATGAAATCTGAAGGATATAATTCTGAACCTTTTGCTGACCTCTAAAAATATATATGCAAGTATTTACAAACACAAGTCACAACTTTATTTATTCTGTGAAGAAAATACAATAGTGTAACTGCCAACAACTAAAATCTGTAATAGAGAGAAAATAATTTTGCACTTAATGCTGAAAAGGCAATTTGTGGTACTGTAAGACAATAAAAGAAAGGTCCAGTCAGGGTCTGTCCTAAAAGCAGCAGCATTTATGGGCAGTTCAGGGTAACCATTAAACATTACAGAATAAATTTTTATAAAGATGTTTTCATTAGCAAATAGCTTGGATATTTTTAATATAGACTTTCATGTATTACATATTTCTGATAACTTTTGCTGACATCCAGCAAGTTCTGAAGTCCTGGAATTCTCTTGAGGTTTTCTAGTGCAGAGACCAAAAAAAAAATTTGCTAAATGCTTCCAGCGCTCCAGCCCTGAAGTCACATTCTGCAACCAGATGATACATATAAACTCACTTCCCATAAGAGTGCAGTCGAGTGCTGAAGGAAAAAAAAAAGCTATGTTTTTAATGTCAGATGTTTTTAACCCAAGCATCTGTTTTGAAATTTTCTTAATTCAGAAAATGTCATGTTAAAGAAAGTGCAAAGTATTTTAAAATCATTAGGAATGAATAAGGCAATTTGGAGGAATGACAAACCACTAGGTTTTTTTTGAATGCGAGGAATGCTCTTGTAAGAGCCCTGGAAGAGCAATAGCACTGGAAGAGTCATTACCCATAGTACCTGCAGCATCGGTGGTGGGGTTTCTAAGATAAGAAGCTGAGATGTTGCAGTAACATGTTGCCATCTCTGTGGCCACTGAACACCCTGAGAGCCCTGTCTTCTGCAATTTTAGGAAGATCGTCTTCGCTAGAACAAAATCAACAAAAAAGAAAACGGTGTAGGTGTGATGTCTGTCCTTAATTAACTGTGTCATACAACTAATGCTTTGATTTGTGATAAGAAGTAAAGGGACTTAAGGTTTAACTTTGTACTGATAACACCTAAATTTGCGATTTTGCTGAGAATTTGTCAGCTTGGCCACATCACTGTCACAGTGCTTTACTGCAAAAAGCCTTTGTGACCTTCCTGCTAAGTGGTAGCAGTGCTATTAAAATAAACACCAGTGGATCTAATCTTATCAATGTAGGACACTGAGTGAGCATAATTTGATGCGTCTGGCAGTAGTGAAACACAGTGCAATTCAAATATTAAAGGAAAAGTTGGTATTTCTAATGCCAAACAGGCAAATTTGGACCAATTGTTTGAAATCAAACATACGTAGTCCCAGTGTAAAACTGAATTTTATTTTCTTTTAGTATTTGTAAAGGGAATTATTTTACTCTTACTGCATTATCCTTTCTGTTGTATACTGTGATGGGCTACTTCAGATTCTGATAGTTCAGTCAACACATGTTTCTGCCAGCATAGAAGAAAGTAGCTCCATTCACTGGAATTTTCCTAGTTTGTACCAGGAGAGAGTTTAGTTCTACTTGACCACAGAGGTTATTTCTCATCTCTGTAACGGCTCTTTGAGAAAACCAATATGCATCCGTAATGCCTTGGAAACATTCAGAGTCTGTTCGTCCCCACGCACACGATTTCCTCCTTCCAAGGGGCAAATCTTGATCAGTTGAATACCTCCTTGTGGCTCTTGTACCTTCGATTTATGTGAAATGTGGGGTTCCAAGTAGATAGTGTATTTTAGGATTGATCTTACAGAGCTTGCTTGTTCACTAACTTATTTCTTGGGGGAAATTATTTCAAATAATGACCTTCCTTACAAACACTGTGTACAAAGTACAGGATAGGCCATCTCCTTTGGCAGCCTCTTGAGAGATCACTGATTGCAGATAAATATTATCTGTTTTTCTTGATAGTGTCTTAACTCTACCTCTTCTGAGCTTTTATTCTTCCCTCTTTTCCTCTGAACTTTCCCTAGGTTTTAGCCAGCTTTCCTAGGAAGTGATGGTGATGTGGTTATGCAGTGCCTGCTTGCGTAGTAATTTTCTGCCAATATATTTTTAATATGTTGATAAAGATGGAGGCCAAAGGCAGGATGCTCCTACTGGTATTGCAGAAACCAGTGCTTTGGGCAAGCTGAAAAAGCCCATCTGGGAGCCCCCTTTAGTCCTTGCACAAAGTTTGCTGTGTAACTTTGTAGTTCTCTTTTTCTCCGAGTGCTTTTTCTGGTCCCTTGACATGCATTCTTGCTGGACTGTTAAGGCACGTTGGAAGCACCCAGGCACATGGTGCCTCCTGGCCCAGCACGCAGGCAGAGCTTGGAGATGCTGGGGTCATCCTGGGGTGTAAGAAAGGGGGAAAAGAGGAGTTACTGCAGAAAGTAGGCACAGAGCATACAAGTCTACAGGTCTACTCTTTGCAGGACAGTTTCTTCAGTCATCTTGGTATTTTCTAGGTATACCTAGAATATATTTGGTATACCGTCTAGGTCTCTTCCTTGCCAGTACATTGGTATTATTTTTATTCATTTGTCTTTCCTGCTCCCGCACTGAGAGGGTGGTCTCTGAATAGAAGCACAGCCGTGGGTTATGTGTGCTAGATGTGAGCCAGTAGCACAGAGGTTCCCAAACTGTGGTCTCCAGAAGGCTGCTTGTATGTTGCTGGCTCTCTCTGTTTGTTTGCAGCTGCTAAATTGCATTAAAGTCTGCTAAAAATAGCAAAACGTTTCCCCATTTACTTTCCAAGCCAGCAATTGCTATAATTGCCACTTGTCATGGGGAATCTAAGTATGTGTGTGCAAGTGCGTGAGCATCTGCGACTGAGGCGGGGAACAAGGTCTCCAAGAGAAGATCCAATTTCCTTATCTCCTGCTGGATTGAGAGTTTTAGGGAATACTATCCAGGAATGGGAGGAATTTTCCCTTCAATTCCCATTTCCTTTATGCTTCATGGGAGTGACATCAGCTAATGTTGACTTGACAGCTCAGGCACTCATGAAGACACAAGCTTGAATAAAGAGATAGTCCAGGCTATGAAAAAATTTAGTTCCCTTACAGCAGCACAAAAGTTCTGTGAATTTTCATTGGCACAATTTGTAGCCAAGCCTGATAATTGTTTTAACTTAAATCCCGTAGGGGAAAGGAAAGGTAACTTCACTCTTTGATTAGTAGCTCCAGGCTGTCCGTAAACTCAATGGAAGGAATTTTGAGGGTTTTCTCTGAAACCATAAGTGCAGGATATTTTAGAACTGCAAGCTCAAAATATCAATTTAACGTGATTGATCTCATTATCCTTCCCAAATATCCATTCGGTCTCTTTTGGATCACGCAGTGAAGAAGTAAAGATGATGTTAACCTCAAACAAAAAAAGGCACATCGTATCTCGCACTCTGTCAAGTACCCAGTGTACCAGTTATTCTAGATTTGCACTCTGTTTTATTGAATGACTTTTGTACTATTTTATCTGGAAGTTTTATTGGGAAGATTTTAGCTCACTGTTTTTATGGCTTTTTTGATTCTTCTCTGGCTTCTAAGCAAGTGCTCTGCCCAGTGCTGGCAGGGGAGGGATGGAGACTGGGGGGAGGAAGGAGTCGGTGCCTTTTATTAGAACTAGGTTGGAATATTTTCCTTTCTCCCAGTGAAGTTTTAAGGTTTTCCCTTAAAAAAAAAAAAAAACAACCCTAAAACAAACCACAAACACACAAACAAAGAACCCTAATTATGGTTGCATAAACACGATCATTTTAGGAACAAAAAAACCCCCAAACCTCCTCCCCAGCTGCGCCCCCACAATAAAGCCCACTGCAAAACTTTGAGCATTTTTTGATCAAGAAATGCAGAGACTGACTGTGAAAATGCTCTGTAAATTGAACTGTTTTTTTTTTTTTAATTTTTTTGTAAACTGTAGGGAAGCTTCAGTGGAAAGAATTTCAATTGACCTCTGTACTTCTCCCTCCAGTAAGGTCCAGAAGAGACGTGAGCAGAGATCACTGGGAGGAACTTGTGAAGTTTCTTGTAGAGGCTTACCTGGGGAGAACCGGGGCGATGTGGTGGGTTACCAAGCTCATTAGCACGGCCTGTGCGTGGGAAGAGAAAACTGAGCATGAAGAAAGAGCAACCGTCTCCTTGGTGTACGGTTTATGTAGGAGGCTTGTGGCCTGCTACTAGGAAACTGTAACTGTACGAGACAGGAGGGAGAAGAAAGCAAAGGGGAGGGGAGCTAATGCAACGTTTGAGCCAGACGGTCATGGGAATAGAGATGAAGTTGTCAGGAGCAGAGGTGAGCGAAACGTTAAAGTCGGGGAGGCTGTTCTAATTCCAGAGGAATGGTGCTGTGGAGCCAGTTAATGGATCTAAGCGGAGTAGTTAGAAGGGAAGGTGAAGTCAATCTCAGCCTAGATTAATCCCTGATGTAATCTTGTTGGCATCATTGTGCTGGCTTCCCTCCTTTTCAAGCTTCAGTGGAATTCCTTCAAAGATATATTTGGCCCTTCCAGTTCTTGTTTTACCAGATTCCACTGAATCATCATGTTTTACCAGATGCTACTCGGAGCCTCTGCCCTGCATTACATCACTGGTGTCAGGGCAGCGGGTCGGGTTACCGGGAGAGTAGGGTTCCTTATAAAGAAATTGTCATACTTGTGAAATGTTTTGCTTAATGAAGCTGTAGCTGTTAAATTTGCAAGTCTTTTCAGTGCCAAATAACTGAATGGATCAACAGCAAAACTCCATTTATGTGTGTGTAGGAGGCTGGCAAATTATTTTCCTCATCTACCAGCTTTAAATGCTTAGGAGTCAAGTTCTCTTTCCAGCTTTGTCACCAACGTACTTTGTGATGTTGGACATTTCACGTATGATATGTGTCCCTGTTTCCCAGTCCTTAATGGGGGAATTACAGTATTCCCTCTGCTTAGAACGATGTGAAGCTTTACTCACAAATTATAATTTACTTTGAAACCCCAGTACTAAGTGCTGTTAAGAATTATGTGGTGTTACTGGATACTGCTACGTAGCCAGCCCTTATTGAGCTGACATATTTAATCTGCTTCTAGTAATAATGTTTAAATATAACAAAACTGTATCAGTATAAATGGCCTTCAGTAAAGGAAAAGAACAGACGAAGTACTGGGAGAGGTACCTATCGCTGGGATCTAGCTGTCTATCAAGTGAGGAAGGCATATTTATTTCTGTAGGAAACCACAAATCCTTTGTCAACAGAACTGACAGGTCATCCTTGACTCTTTAATCCATGGGATAGCCTTATTCATTTTACATTTGCCTTCTATTACAGCATGTGAGTTCAGAGTCAGACCTGAACATTCTCACCACATGGAAAACATTTCAGTGGAGAGATGGAAAGCATTATTTTACAAATGCATTTATTAACAGCGCAAACCGGAACAATTGAGCACGTCGGGCCTCATTTTGATTGCACCTCGTCCCATGAATTTGTTGGTGATGGTTTAATTGTAGCTAAAAAAGTAGTACAGCAATTTCAGTGAAGAAAACTGTACCATAAGGGTACCTTATTTTCTCACATAGTACTGTATCTTGAATAATAGTTTTTTAAATTTGATTTTCTATTTATGAGATGTCAAAATATTACTGTATTTGGCCAGTGGTCATAGAGTTCATAGTCAGAATCTTGTTCAGTTTCGTGTTTAATTGCACTGATGCTAATAGATCTACTTAACCTCATAAATCCATTTGGTAAGCACCACTGTGATTACACCTGAAACAGAAACAGATTCCCAGGTTTTTCATGGGAATCTTGCTAGGAACAGCCTTTGTCCTTGGAGTTTACACAGTGGAGCTCATCCATCATGAGAAAGTAATTTTATTTAAGAGATCTCAAAGCACTTAAAGATTTTTCATGGACAGTATGTTGAAAAGTGGGATATTTACTTCCAGGCAGTAGAAGTAGTGTTGTCTCAAGATGGACTCTGTCTGAAGAGGGTGGGCAAGCGAAGCACAGATCCACCTGCTGCTTTTGCAGTATGATCCATGCTTTCTATAATAGAAGAGGACAACCCAAATTGACCTAAATCTGCGTGTTTCTAATAATAAAATGGAGTCATAAACAAAAGCCGCATGTACAGAAACTGTCCACCTGTTGAAGAGATCACTTCATTGTGAGTAGCATCAGATGCTTAGCTGCTTTAAACCATTTGCATATTGACTTCCCTGAAATGTTATGTTACACATTTTAGAAAATTTAATGAGGATACTAATTAAGGGAGGCTAATTGAAGGCCTCCAGATGATGCAGGATCACTATATCTTTCTTAGTATTGCCTGAAGAATGACAGAAGCAATCATAAGCTATTTGTGTCAGTACCTTTCTAGTAGTTTGCAACGTCTACTGGCCCAGCTGCCTGGTGGCTCATGTCAGTGTCTCCCTCAGCTTTCCCAGCTATATTTTATTCAGTTGCTTCACATGTTGAAAGAAAACTTTCTACTTAAAAGACCACGCAGGCACAATGAGTGAAGGGGAGCGATGTGCCTTGATGGAGGTAATTCTGAACAAATGCATGTCTGAAGATTCCTCTTGAACACAGCGTAATCTTTGTACCTTTTTATCAACTGCTTCTTGAGCATCGTTTGCTCTGAGAACGTCATGAGATTTTTCAGTACCTCAGAGACCAAGGAAGTCAGTTTGTAGACTTGCATATAGTCTGTGTTTCACATAATTTCTACTTAGAGAATCCTTAATGAGTGATAAATAATTTCCAAATGTATCTATCATGCATTAATGCTTCTGTTGCATCAAAAGAAAGTATTTTTGGTTGAGATAATTTCAGAGTATTGACATAACAAAGGCTTGAAGCCAGATGACAGGCATCTCACCATAAGTTTTTTAACTCTGTTTCTTTTCAGTGCAAATGAACGCACATATGCACAAGCAGGCGTAACACGCCCCCCGTTTTAATAACGATGATCTGGGGTGGGCTCTGTCCACACTATGTCAGAACATACTGACACTACATACTCTAAGCATGACATATCACATACTGAGTGTTAATCCAAATAAAAGATGAGCAGAAAAAGGAAGAGTCGGTTATTTATGAAACAAAGCAGTCGGAGGAAAACCTCTTGAGGACAGCGTGAACACTGGAGCAGTTTCCGTTTACGTAAATGCCTTAAGACAGTTTGTGTAGCTAAGTAAAATGAATCTAGACTGTGGGCAGGGAGGATTATGTTGGTGTTTGTGAACCAGTGTCCTGACTGTAAGGCAAACTCAAAAAATATTTTCTCTTTTTCTTGTAACCCTCTTTTATCTTACTTCTGGACTTGATTAAAGTTATGTCTTTAACACAGACAGCAAGCTTGGACAGAAAAGTCAATGGTGCAGGTGAACAAGTACTCTAATGTTGAGAGATGTTGGGTTTTTTTCTGCACTTGCATGTGCTTCACATGCCAGCCTGAGCTCGGTGCAGAGAGGCTGCTTTGCCTTCGCAGGTTCGCCCATGGACTCTGCAGAAAATACTTCCCAATTCTAGTGTGATGCTTCCTGTGACCGAGCCTTCGCTGGAACAGGCTTTCTGTTCTGTCCATACTTAGCTTTCTGATGCACTGAAAGAAACTCTTGGCCCCTTTATCTTGTATATTGAAGGTGCAATTTGTACTTTTTTCTCTTAAGAATTGGTTTTAACTGGGGGGGGGTTGGGGGGGTTGGTTGTTTGTTTTTCCAAAGAAATGATAAAACTTTCTCTGTTGAACTACTTGTCTGCCTGGTATTTTAGAAAACCTTTCAGTTCATATCTCCTTATCTAAATCACAAGAGACTAATATGTGGTAAATGGAGTTCTTGTAGCTGAGATAACCCTGATCAGAGCATGAGTGTGGCTGGATTCCTAATGTGGCAAAGGAGCACCCAGGTGGTGTGCAATGAAATGGAGATTTTTTTGGTGGTAACCTTAATCTAGATGGTTGTCAAAGGCTGAAACTGCGGTTTTGGATTGGTTTTGTGGATGCTTAGCTAGGGATTCTGCCAGGGCAAACCAACAACGCTTAATGTGATGCTTACCTTGTAATCTGGAGTCAAGACACCAGTTTGTCCCATTGGCCAGTAACAGTTGTCAGACTGAAACATCCCCGTGGTTAATTACAGCGACCAATTTCCTGAGGTTTCCAGGGTAGGTGCCTGAACTGGGAGAATCTTCCAGGAGGCAACTTGGGTTATTTAACTTGGGATTTTCTTTGTTTCATTTTTGGGTTGTCTGAGCAGGCATGTTCACCTTAAAACTCAGTGATGTCATTGCTCTTCTCCGAGAAAAATAAAATAGCATGATTCCGAAAAAAGATGCTTCTAGTCAAAGGTAGATCTGGCTCTAACTAGGCTGTGAGTTTATAGGAAAACCTGTGTGGCAAACTGATGAAAAAGACTTTGAGGTAGCATGTGTATTCACGAAGGACAGAGTGAGAAAACTGAAACTTGAGTCTTGAGTGTGACATTAAGACTAATATATTTTTTTTTTCTCTGAGCCCAATTTAAACATTGTGACTTGGTGTGTCACTCTGGCATCGAGTGCTGGAAGGAGGACATTCGTTGTTAAAATCCCAGATTAGTGGAGATGTTACTAGATTGACTGTTACACTTTTTGTCATTTACTGTATTAATTTTCTTATGAGAAGAAACCGTTTGTCAGCAAATCTCCCACTGTACATTTTTCTATTTAATGAACTGAAAGATGATTTGCTTCCTTTTCTTGGTACTTTTCCTTTGTTACACTATCTGAGATTAGAATAAGTTACTCAGTTTTATCTTCAGGAGGACAGCTTTCTCAGTTTAATCTTTCAGCTTCGGTCCTTTTTGTATGTGCACACCCATGGTGTGTAACTGTGTGCTTTCTAATGTAATCTTAGCCCTCATAAAAGCTAAATAGCGGATTTCTCCATCAATTTTTATTCTTTATCTTGTCCGTGTCTCTCTTGATCATCCATCATACCAGGAAGAGCTGCCTGTAATAAAAGTCATTCCTGAGCACTTGTTAACATCGGAAACAATTTTTGCTATTTAATTTTCTTACTCAGTCAAAGCTGGGGATGGCAGTGGCTGAAGGTCTGGCTCCCTTACAGTGGCTGCAAATAAATGTTTAAGTGTTTATACATATAGCAAATGTGCTCTTTTGGCATCTGAAATCAGAGATGTGAAATTGCTCAAACGTACCTATTGATACAGTATTTCCCTCAAGGTGCCTTTATCTCGGTAGGAGCCTGCTACTACAGTCAATGGCAAAATTATTCAAAGAGCTGTATGTAAAACCAGACAACATTAACACATACAGCACAGGACTAGAAATAACATTGATGAGATGGACTGTTCTGTTGCCCAATTTTGGTTCCTTCTATAACGTAGAAAAGTTTTAGAAGGCTTTAGTGTAGTTTATATCAAAAGATTACTTCTGAGAGCCTGGATAAACATTGCTAGAATCTATATTTCAACTTTCTAGTGTTTAACAAAGGATTATGGGATTGTCCTGTAACTGTGAGCTAAAGTATGGGAATTTACGTTTTCCTTTTTGCAGGATAGTTCCTCTTAAAATTATACTCTGAACAATGGCTTATTTTCTTGTGCCAGTACTCGATTCCAAATACTGTGGCTTGGCAGCAGGCAGGTCTCAGATTTCAACCACATGTATTTCCAAAAATCAAAAGGTTCTTATTTGGCACTCCACTCACATATCTTAAAAAGCTGTGTTTGTGCGTCAGATTTAAAAATAATTGAAACCAGGGGTGCAAAAACTGAACTTTTCTTCCAGGATGTTTTGACTTCAATTGATTCCAAAAGCACTGAAGGGAACAGAATGGAAACCGTGTGCAGCATGCAGCATTGACAGTGCGTGGAGAAACTTAACTTCATGGAGCATACATAAATGATACTACAGCGGCCCTTCTAAAAATATACATATTTGTCTTTCGTTATGTATTTAAAACAAATATATATACACAAGTGTATGCTTTCATGGCAAAACACTGTGCAAATTTCATTTGGTAAGTAGAAGGATGACTTTACCTATGAAAGTGTTGTGGATTTTTGTAGACTGAAAATTGGTAGTTATGTCTGTATGTGCAATAACTTAGGACTGGAAGTGTAGTTTGCGTGGAACTAGAACTTGCAAGTGAATTAGAATGGTGTCATACATTAGATCAGAATGACAGAGGTTAATACCTTTATTTTTCAAAAATGTCTCTTTGATTATTTTTTTTTCCGGTAAAGTAAAATATTACTGCTTGTGCCAGAAGTCACAATATACAAGAAGATGTATCTCTATTACTTACGCTATGTTTTAGAAATATTCGGAAAAAATTATGCAGACTTAGTAGCTGGCCTTCAGTAACCCATTATGCAGAAACTTGTCCTTATTCCCAAGGAATTTTTTTATTTCATCTGCAAAAAAATGTGTGAAAAGATGAGTCTCGATCTTCTGGAAGTAAAACATCCCCCAAGGGAATGACTTAAACCTGACATTTAAGTGGGGAAAACTCCAGCTTGCTTCTGTTCATTATTTATAGGTGAGGCAAAATGTCAACTGAGAGAAAGTTATCCCAGAAATTATCAAGCAAAGCACAAATTCATAGCCTGTTATGGATTATCCTGTAGGATAATATCATGACAAATACAAATTCAACCTGACATGTACCAAGCTTTGTTTTTCCATCTCTTCATACGAAAAATTCTTGTGTGGCTGATGATGGCCCTTACAAGCCTTACACGGTCCTGGCTATCTGGTACTTCCAAAGGGTTGGAGGGATGTAAAGAGCAGCAAAATGTCCTAAGTGAAAGAGAATTACAGGGCTGGTTCAGATGCCTTACATGACAAATATGTAATGTTGTCATGTCCAGACCACAGAACAAATCAGAAAAACAATTAAGGAATCCGGAAGAGGTAAAGAAACAAAATAGTCATCCACTACAACTGAAGGGATTTTTTGGTCTTACACATTTTTAAAAAAAAAACAAAAAAAACCACAAAAAACCCAAAACAAAAAACGAAAAAAAACCTCCACATGCCAAAAACACAAACCAAAGATGGAAAAAACCCAGCAAATTCCTGCACACCCACTTACTCATCTTACGTAGCAGAAGTAAAGAAAATAAAAAAAAAACCCGTTTACCAGATGGCACATTGACGTTTGATCTTATGCCAGCCTTGGGCCTTCCATGAATTCTTTTCAATGTTCTTTTGTGTTTGCTAAGGGTTCTGCTTGCACAGAAAACTAATGTGAAATATGTGAAACAAGGAAAGCCAAGGCCGCCTTGGAATTAAACCTGGCTAGGGATGTCAAGTTCAACAGGAAGGGCCTCTACAAGTATATTGGAAGCAAAAGGAAGACCAGAGAAGCTGTGGGCCCACTGTTGAATGAGACAGGAGCCATGGTGACGGAGGATGCAGAGAAGGCGGAGTTACTGAATGTCTTCTTTGCTTTAGTCTTTACTGCTTGGCCTAGCCCTCATGAGTCCCAGGCTTTGGGGAAAGTAACAGGGAAAGAGGAAGACTCCCCCTGGGTTGAGGAGGATCGAGTGAGGGATCAATTAGATATTCACAAGTCCTTGGGCCCCAATGGGATGCACCTGAGAGTGCTGAGGGAGCTGGCGGACGTCATTGCTGGTCCGCTCTCTATGATCTTTGAAAAGCCTTGGAGAACAGGTGTGGTGCCTGAGGACTGGAGGAAAGCCAGTGTCACTCCAGTCTTCAAAAA
>VWZL01005656.1:1896127-2028958 GCA_013396915.1 Stercorarius parasiticus | reverse complement strand
CTCCCCCCCCCCCCCCATTTCCCTGGATATAATGAAAAAAGGGAGATCAAATATACATGAGCAGGAGTCTTGACTGGAAGCGGTTAGTAAGGCAGAAGCGGTGCTGCCTGTCCCTGGATGGTATTGTCATCTGACGCAAAGAGATACTTCAGGCCATTAACTCCTGCAAACCCCCATTTCCTTTGTGCGATAGAGCCTCACGCCGACAGCCAGCCCCAACCCGGCGGGCACCGTGGCCAGCTGGGAGGGCCGGTGTTGTTGGGCACCCAGGTGCCCAGCGCTCCTCCCTGCATGGCCACCCCGTGCCAGCACCGTTTTCTCGGGGAACCTTTCCTCTCGGATGCAGCCATCCTCAGCCTGTACTTAGTTTTGCACTTTTCAGCATCTACCGACCTGGAGGAGGACGTTTGTGCCTGAAAGTGCTCTGCTTTTTCTGGCTGCACTGGTTGGGTCAGTAGGAGACAGCAAGCTTATCTGCAAACTATTCTTAGAGGAAACATCTCCTTCCCTCTCGCAAGGAGCTTGGACAGCAAAGCGATGCGACAACCAAGAAGGGATCGTCGGTCCCGTCTGAGTGCCTGGATCGCGTAAGGCTGTGAAGGTCTGCGCCCGTTCTTTGATATTTAACTCCATCTACAGGCGTGCATCGACCCTTGCCTGCAGTGAGCAATTCCCTGGGTCTTCTCGAAAGGCAGCCCCGCGGGTCTAGGCGGCTTCTTTTTTTGTATGGCAAAAATGCCCCCAGTTTAGATGAGGCGTTTAGAGTCAGCAGAAAACAACAGCAAAACGGTATTCGCAAAGAAAAAAGAATATATGGGGCAGAGGGGGAGGATTACCGATATAAGTTAACATCAGCCTCAGCTAGAATAATTCTTCAAGCATTCCCCATGGCTTAATCACGAGAGGTTTTTCTCACTCCATGGCATTTTTCCACATCTGCCAGCTAAATTTGAGCTCCAAGTCGAAAACACAGCACTGAGAAACACGGCGGGCATTCTGACACCCCTGGAAGGACTTCGGTCCGTTCACTAATGAACAGGTCCGAATGAATCATTAACCCAGTACTTTATGCGTGGAACAGACACAGTCTTGTTCCAACGTTGTTCGAGCTTTTCTGTGCCCGCGGCTTGCGCTTGCCTCTGGGCTCTTCTCTCACGTGTCGCAATTAAAAATGCTACTGCCAAAGGATGCAAATTCAAATATATGAAAGCTCAACGGCAGCCTTTTAGATGCTGTACATCCATACAATTCTGGAAAAGGGAATATCTAGAAAACAAGAGAATATCTAGCCAATAAGTTTTAAAGCACCAGCTTTATACTGTTCTAGACACTCGCAAATAATGCCTGACAATACGGGATACCAGAATTATGATACGTGCCCCGTGCATTATATTAACACAAAATGATAACATTGCAAAATTGTGCAGCTCACGTGTGATAATGAATCAAACAATATCTATTTATCGGTTTACAGGACGCGTAATTTAATATTTGGAGTTATATCGTTGATCTAATAGGATGAGTGTAAATACCGGCAAGTCGTTTTGCAAACAGAATTTGCTTAAGCCTTTTGTAGCCGTAGATGCAAAGCTAGCCTAGATGTATTTCTAGATACCCACAGAAGAAAAAAACCTCACCTTTAAATTCCTGAAGGGTTTCAGTATATCAAAATCCCATTTCATGGGATTCGGAGAGTGGCTTTTTAATCAAAACGTTTACAGAAAGTTATATGAAACTTTACAACCAATTTTCAGTTACCAAAACAATTTCAGGCAAAAAGTTTTTTATAACGGTCTCGTTGCAGCTGTATTATATTTTGAATGTGAGCTTCTTTTTCAAACGTAGCCAAAGCTAGGAGATGTTTTAAGGACAACAATTTCACTTTATTCTTTTTTATTTTTGTAAAAAGTTATTTTAATGGCTAAGAAAAAAATATCCATTGACATTGAAGCAGCTATGGTAGATACAACCCAACACAAACCTGCCTGTGCTGTCACTGGTGCTGTCAGCAGGACGTGTTTTCAATCAGTTAATGGAACAGTAGGATAAATCCCTCAGGATCCCTTCTCTCCTCTGGCACCGCCCCTAATTGTGCTTCCTGAGAGATGAACAATTTGTTTATATGAAGATTCGGATGTGACCGTCACAAACTGCATTATTTCTACGTATCAGTGGTTAAAAGACAAGCCAGGCCAGAAGGGGTGAGAAAAAAAAAAAGCTTGTTTGCCAGCCACGGGATCAGGGCCAGCGGCTCCCCCGAGTCCAGGTCTTGCCGAGCAGCTCAGATGTCCTAGTGCTGGCTGCGGCGAGGACTCCCTGTCTTGCCTTGAGAAAGAGTAGCTACGAGGAACTTGCGGGGTCGGAAGCAGGAGAGAAATCATTCATCATCCCCAGCGGAGTCTGTCCCTGTTATTCAGCCTGAAACTAAAACAAAGCTGCGATTCCGTTGGCACAAGAAAGCTGCTGAAGAACTAAAGGTTCTGGAAGCCGTGACCGTCTCCAGTGGAAGTGCTACCTGAGTTGCTTCAAAAAATTAAAATTCTGGGCACTTTAAGAAAGTTGGGGATTGGGTTTTTTTTTTTGCTTAGCATGCGGGTAATAAAGAGAGAGAAGAAAACAGAAGAGAGATCTTAAAACTCAGGGAAACCCCCCAGATTCTTCCCTGAAGCCCACTGGAAACTTCACACATCGATCTGTTTCCTCTTTGCAGTTCTTAGAGCCTATGAGTTAACATGACAGAGAGACATCCTAAGCCAACTTCTACTTCACGTTGCATCAGACTAAGTCCGGAGTGGCTCTGCTCGTGTCACAGAATCACGGAATGGTTCGGGCTGGAAGGGACTTTAAAGATCATCTAGTTCCAACCCCCTGCCCTGGGCAGGGACGCCTCCCACTAGACCAGGCTGCTCAAAGCCCCATCCAGCCTGGAATTACTCTGGTGGTACATCAGCATAAGCACAGGTAGAGTTTTGGACCCCTATAGATGAACACAAATAAATTTAGACGGAGTTAAGGCTGTGCTAGGAAGCGTTCCACCACTCATAACTTGTAAGAACGGAAAAATCAAGTGAAGAAAAGGTCGTTTTGCACTTCTCGTCTTGCCGGCAGCTCTGTTGATAACACAGCCCAACACTTCATCAGGCTTTCGCCTCCCGATACAGGAAAAGCAATCTAATCCCAACGCCGTCCAGCTCACACTCCGCTGCAAAGCCCTAATAGCCACCTCATCGTGGCCAGTGTCAACAGATCGACACATCTGGCTGTCACGTTGAGTGCCTCGGTTTTGCCTGAAAGTGGCCAATGATGCTGCTGAAACGTTGTGCCGGAAGGCACAGAAGGTACAGAAGCAAGCGGAGGGCTGATGAATTAAATGAAAAGCAATACAGGGAAGAAAACATGGTTTTTGAGCACATTTTCTTCCCATGTAAGCCAAACAAATATTGGCTACGTACCTACTATCTCACACAGTCCTGAGAAGTCTCAGGCTTGTAATCAGGTATTACAACAGGCAGAGAATTTTATTCCACGGCCAGAATAGAAACTGGTTCCGAATTCAGCAGATCTGGCAGGTCGGTTTCTGTGTTGCGTGTTTGATGAGCTGAAGGCAAGGCCACAAAAGCCCCGTTTGACGCACCGCGCTCCTGAGTGACACGGGACTTGGCCTTGGGCATTTTCTTTATTCCTTGCAGGCAGCTGGAATCCTGCCCACGCTTACATCATCATGTTTTTTGGTTGGACTCAGTCATCTTATATGTTTTTTCC
The DNA here is from genome assembly GCA_013396915.1 of Stercorarius parasiticus. NCBI lineage: Eukaryota > Metazoa > Chordata > Aves > Charadriiformes > Stercorariidae > Stercorarius > Stercorarius parasiticus. Next base: position 2,025,196 of record VWZL01005656.1, on the reverse strand, counting down.
AACCTAAATTACTCTGTGATCGTCTACAGACCCCGGCTTCATTTATGGTAGATGTCAGAGTCCTTTTAGGATGGACTTGATCTTCTCACCTACCTAATGTCATTCCTGCAAGGGCACATGGTGGAGCTGGAAGCTGTTCAGAATACTTCCCAGGAAGTAGTTTCCAGTTTCTCTAGGAGGATACACAAAGGAAGTGTCACCCCACGTCTCCAGGAAGGTATTCCTGCACTCCCATGTGCAGCAATCAAATCCATTTACTTCTCATCAGCACTACACCGGGGAACTTTGTGGTCTGGAAATTAGGCAGGTATGTTTTTAAAAATCTTAGTGCGTCCCAGAGATAGACCAACAGCCAGCCTCCCGGTGTGACCTATGCTCCTTGTCCCTGTATATACAAATTTATGCTGTATTAAAATACCTTTTGGTCCGAGTTCAGCTTCCCAGTAGGTAAAGATAGCCAATAATGCAGCCTGTCTGGGGACATTACCGTTCATGTTTATATTTTCCTATGGCGTATGTCAAAAAGCATTCCAAATTGCTCCGAATAACTGACTTACCATTTTGCTGCACCACACATTTTGCTGGCGGCTGACGTTTTTATCAGAAATAATGTCATTTCCTTCTAGACGATTGATAAAGATCTGGAATAGTATTTGACCAAGACTGGGTGGTTCCTGGCAAAGCCGCTGAAAACATGCTAACAAAACGAGGATACCTCATTAACTCCGATTTTTTTTTTAGGTCCACCAGTCCACTTGTGTTAGTGTATTGAACGCACACTGCTCTCTGACGGGCGATATTTTATCAGGATTCACATGGGATTAAGTTGAATACTGTAAAGAACCCTAGTATCACTACTCACAAAGCCAATATCAAACTCCATTTTTATTAATTTTTTTTTTTTTTTGGTTTGTTTCTTAGACAAATCCTATTTTTAAACGCGTTACAAATCAGCTTGGCATTCATTGCTTTAATTCTGTGCTTGCACACCGCAGGAGCCTCCCCTGATTGTGTGTGTGATCGACAACAGACTGACCAGTTTGTCCTCTCCAGCCTCTCTAAATGTACGGTATCAATATTTGACTGTCTTTTAACATTGCACTGATATGTTCCAGGATTTGTTAAAAATGAGCGTTCCACATCCTGGGAGCCAAGAATTATTCTAATTATTTATTTATTTGTTAATTCATTTTTAAATGCACAGAATCCAGACTAGCTGCTTTGCTGACGTTATCCTACCCAGCCATCGGATGCCAGGAAAAGAGACAAATTATAGAGCGAGTCCGCAGCTGCTGCCAAGAGCGGAGGACATCTTTCGGGCCATGGAAAGCAGTTAGGAAAAATATTTGTTTTCCTGGACGAATTTTTCGTCAGCCAAAACCTCAAGCGCATCCTTATATCAACATTTATCCGTCGTTTCTTCAAGCCATGCTGCCTTCTAGTCTCAGCGTTAAGTAGAAAGTCAATCAGCCTAATTTTATGATCGCGAAATAAGATATAGGTGCCTAAACTAGCACTTGATACCGGGGTTAGGATTCAAGTTGCATTTGTAGGTACCCACATTTGAGCTCGATCGCCTATTCGCCTTTTATTTGGGGGAAATAATTTCATTTTTATTTGTCAGTTTTGGGGGGGGAATGATTTCAGGCAGGACAGGGTAGATTTCCCATTACGCAGCTCACTAGGGTTTCGTGTGTTTTGCAAAGCTGTATCATTTTACAGCAGCCAAGATGACACCTTCGGTTCTTGACTTGCGCGGTAAATATTGCTTTTTGTTATAGTTGTCTCTTTTTTGTGTGCGTGTGTGAGGAAAACAAATGTTTTCCTCATCGGTGGTCTAGTGTGAGTTTTTCCAGGAGCTTTTACCACAGGAGCAGTCTCGCCGTTCCTCACATAAAGCAGCATTTGATAATTCTTTTTTTGTTGTAGTTGTTAAAGCCTACGTTCCGCGTCTCGATGCCAGTCCAGGCCAGCTTGTTTTAGTAGCCTGTAAAACCCTTCAGAAGTGGTATTTCTGCATTCTGGCAGGACTTCATTGGAGGTGCCACGATGACCAAATTGCTTGAGAATTGTGAACATCCTCAAAGCAGCCCAAGAAATTAGGCTTCAGCCTTCAGATTTTGGAATCTGCTTCCCCCCAAAAGTGTTATTTCAGGCGCTAGACTAGCACGGTAATCAGAAATTCTAAGTCTTACAATAAAATCGTGAATTTCCCAGTGCAAAACTTGATGGCAAATCTGGGTTTTATTAATTGTATTGTTAAAGACACAGTTGGAAGTTATAAGAATTTCCCACCTTTTCTTACCAACTTCTCATTCAGTTTCTTGATTTCCCAGAGTATTTCCCTAGCTTTTTATCTGATAATTGATTTATTTGTCTTATTTCTCTGCCTCATCTGAGCTATTTCTTCCTTAAGAGGGTGCAGCATCTGTTTGATGAATGAGTAATTCTGATCCTCTCTGGTTCTTTTACCAAGCATTTTGTCTGTTGGCTCCTTTTACTAACTGCCTTCAAATTTGTAACACCACTTGGTATTTCCCTTTGGGGCAGGTACAGTAGAAAACACCTTTGCTCCATTGCTTTTTCTTTTGATGTTATAGGAATGAAGTAGTATGATGATATTTTTCCTCAGGATGCGGTCTAACCATCATCGAGGCAGAAAAGTGTCAATTTAAAATCAATAGGTATCGAACCCAACCTTTTTGTTATTATTCTGCGTAAGGACAGAGGGCTGAGTACAGGTGGCCAGCTGTAGGGCGACAGGTGACTTAGAAATAACACAAGCCAGCCTGTAGCCAAGAGTAGGGCAGGCAGCCGTGTAACTGCAGATAATTCAAGCCTCCTGATAAAAAGGGTTGCTTTTCCATCACTTGCCTTTCACGGGGACTTTCAGGAGCCATTCGTGGATCTCCTGAGGTCCGCGTGTCATCGGTAGAAAGACATATTTTAAAAACCATAAGCGTGAAGATATGCGATTGCTACTGCTACTGGAAAAGAGAGGTAGAGTTGGCTCCCTGGGGCTCGCATCATCACCACCATCATCTCTGCCCACGACCTTTTGATAAACACCGCCATGGGGCTCAGAGCTACAACCTCAAAGCCCAAAGCCCTTCGGGAAATCGATGCCATGTGGAAAACCCTATCTGCAGGCATGGGCAGCGCTATTATTTTCAACGTGCACACCCACTTTTCCCTGGTTACAGAAACAGCTGGCAGAAGGCAGCTATTTCTGCCTTCCCTTCCTGCTCTTGTCCCCTACCAAGGCTGCAAGGGAGCTTGCTATGGCTCACATCTCACCGTAAGCAGACTGTGTTGATAACAAAAAGAAAAAAAAAAGCAAAACAGATAATACGTCATGGAGCCCTGTTACTGACAAACCATGTTTAGTTCTCGTACCATTCAAGTTTTACTCGCTCTGACACTAAAGAATTTAGACTCGTAGAGTGGAACCGTGTCACTGAGGATCGTGTCACCCCAGATAGGGACAGCAGCTTCAGCTCTTCGGAGGTGGAGTCGATTCTCGGTTGCCTTCCTGGTCACACTAATGAGAGCTGAGTCGGTCTTTTGATATTTAGCACTTAATAAACTCGCTGTGCTTGGAAAAAAAACCACATTAAAATGTTTTCCCAGCCATGTTTTATAGCCTAGGAATACACTGGTCTGAACTTAGTAGTTTTATTTTTCAACACCCGTCTGCAGCAGCATGCTTTCTTTTTCCTTTAACAGCTGGAGTACTCAGCAGTGCTCTTAACTGTATATCGTGGCATTTTTGTTTTTAAATTAAGGCCTTTTTTTCTAATAGCTCATGGCCTGGCTGTCGGTGAAACCCTGCTGAAGTCAGCAGCTGCCACATTTTTAAAGGTTTTTAAAAACATCCTTTACAATTCAAGTGTTAAATTCAGCTTTATCCCACTCGAAGTCAGATTCCCATCAAACAAAGAGAAGATTCCCATCAGATTCCCATCACTTCTGAAAAGAAAACAAGAAAAAAACAACAACACACACACTCCCAAACCCGTCCCTAAACAACTCCCCCCCAAAAAAAAAAATCAAAACACCAAAACCCTAAACAAATAGAAATCCTGCAGTTCCCAGACAAAACTGTGCTGGATCTCTGGCACTTATTAAAGACAACTTAACTGGCCAGGAGAAAGAAAGGGGTTCTCGAAGTGATTGGTAATGCTTCTTTTTTGTTCGCGTCTTTCTTTTAAGTTTTGTTGTTCTGATTTCCTTGTGGCAAGATTTAAAAGCCTAAATAGCAACAGAAGGTTTGCATCGTTCTCTTTTCTGTTTCGACTGCAAAACTTCTACAGATCAAGCTAGAAGTTTGGAAAATACCGGAGCATGTGGGATTTATACATCATATTATGGCTTGGAAAGTCACAAATGGAAAGCGCAGATTACAGAAGAGCTTTAATAGCGTTCTGCTCATAGTACACCACTCAGTCGTAAAAAATAGCAGCGCTTTCCGCAATTTTAGCCTGATGAACTTCCTGAAGATGATTTTTGATACTGAAACTGTAATTTCCTGGGAACCCACAAGGTGGTATAGTTCAGCTGAGAAGCAGCACGATCTACGCCGAATTACTATTGCCTGGACCACCAACATATAGCACTGTTAATTAATTGCTAATTAATTTTGCTAATGTTACAGAAGCCCAATTCCAAGCTTTTTTTTTTTTTCATGATCTATGTAAACATTTGGAGAGCTTTTCATTGCTTGCTTAGCCTTTGTTATCTATTTGAAAGGAAGCGAATGAATGCATCTCATTACTCCTTCAAGCATCTGTATACCATACTTTTTGGATGGCATTCTCTCGTCTGATGCATTGAGTAATGGGACGCAACTACTGACAGTGAGACACTGAGGAAACAGACTATTTGTCTTAAAGCCAGTAAATCTGTAACACAGCTTAGTACGTCCATTGCTGTGAAGCTGCTGGGCTTTTACTCAGTCTCCATCAAAAAAAACAAACCCAACCTGTCTCTAAATCAGAAATACAGCCTATTGTCCAGTAAAACAGCTCTGCAAATCCGGAAGCCTGAAAGTTAAATCTGCTCTTTGGAGCCCAAGAACCTTACTGAGTCTACCTGATGCTAAACAGCGCTTTACTGACCCTTGTTATCAGGCCACTTGAGCAAGGAAGAGAAATAAAGTACCCATAATGTTTCAAATGCAGTGTTTGAAGCAGGAAAGCCATTAATATCAAAATTACTTGGAGCTCAGAAGAATAAAATTTTGGTAGAAATCTGGCCTGCAACAGCAGTTATTTCAACAGGGATATAATTAGAGGATAAAGCAAGAAATACATACGTTACCATAATTTCTATGTTTTCAAGGGTTGCGTCCACTAGTCGTTGCCCTGTTGATCCGCAGAGCTGAAAGCATCACCCAGAAGCATCTCCTGCTTCCCAGCATCCTGCAATCCTCTAGTTGGATGCTATAGAGAAGGACACAAAAGAGCAGCCCAACTCTCAACCTTGGCCCTTTCTGCAGGGCTTTACTGAGAAACCCAAATAAATGAGCTCACATCGAGCGGTTGATGCAGTGACAGCTAACAAGGCTCAGCCCCTGCCGATTCCCTCCTCAGAATCATCATCGCAATACTTCCGTGTTATCTGCTCCACCCAAGTTGCTAATAGGTCATAATCCATGAAGAAACAGCAGGCACTAAATTTAAGTAAGAGGCAGTATCTGCATAGCATTCAGAAATGTGTACTCTCTATAGGGGGGGGNGGGGGAACCACACCACCTGCCTCAATTTTTTTTTAAAAATACCTTAAAAAAAGTGGGAAGCATTCAAGAGCACGCAGGCTCCGTACTGAGCTATGTGAGATGTAAGCAGCGCGTAGGCCTTATCCTACACCGCCTTGAAGCAAATTACTGTGTCTCACACTCGACAAAATAATAAAGATCTCGGAATTAAATCAGGCTGGGAATAACATAGAACAAGACTTTTATGTCTTTACTTCTGGTGTCGTGTGCTGATTTACTACGAAGGCTTTTTGACAGTGAAAGGAAAAACCTTGGAGCCTTCAGGCTGTACAGAAGGCGAAATACACCACGTTTTATGTTAATTAAACGTTTCATCTTTCACTGATTAAGTAACCGAGGTAAAATTTTATTTTTACAAAAAATGCCAGTAATATTAAAATTCTAGCGTGTTAGGTAGGGACCCTAAGGGTACGGCATAGTCACTTTATATCACTGCTTAATGTCATCATAAAAGTACCTTCATTACTCTAAGGTAAAATATAAAAAACCAAATACTGAATGGAAACTGCAAATGGAAGCTGGAGCTCACATGAGGTGAGAGTAACTGAGGAACGATGGCTTACGGCTGGAGAAGCGGCTGTGATGCCTCTGGGGCACCCCATGATTTCGACTCCCCATGGAGAGGGCAGCAACGGGGGACCGGGGAGGGAATCGCTAGTGATGCCGGGACCATGTGTCCCCTGGTGTGGCACCTCCCGTGTCTCCCTGCAGGGCAGAAAACACCTCCTCCAGGGAAAAACGATGCTGGATTTCAGGAGCAACCTGTATAACAGGATATGAGGTGGCCTCTGCAATTGGGCTGTTCCAGCCCCTATCCGCTGGGACACCAGGGCACCTCACATCCCTGAAATAATAGTGGGCTTCCTGAGGAAGAACCGCACGACACCCTTTGCACTCACATTTTCAAGGTTGGCTTCACCAAAAAGAAAAAGGTAAGAAACATTTCCTTGAAAGGGTGGCTGGGTCCCGAGCGAAGGGTGGTCGAGAGCCACTTTCTCCTGCAACCCCTGCCCTGGTCACAGCAGACACCGTACGACGTGTTAAACACCAACAGCCACTCCTGAAAAGAAATAAGTAAACTCTGATTAATCACAGAATCCTAGAATGGTTTGGGTTGGAAGGGACCTTAAAGACCACCTAGTTCCAATCCCCTGCCATGGGCAGGGACACCTCCCACCAGACCAGGCTGCTCAAAGCCCCATCCAGCCTGGGCTTTCTTCCTTGCCCTGGAGTTTCTCACCATTGAACTCTTCCTGCTGTAGGTCACGTTGTCTTCAAATTCGCAATAAACCCAGCCTGACTTGTCTTGGTGTCTGTCGTTTTCTGTTTTCCATTGGGAGTCTGCAGGAGTAAGTTTGCGTTGCTGATGTCAGAGAGAACCGCTATGGTTAGGCTTGTAGCCTCGCAGGGTAAATCCGTTGTGAAAGCCTCCGCTCGCAGCGCAGGAGGCAAGCTCTTCTTGCCTCCAATCTGTGCAATCCCACTTTCTCAGGCTGTTACAAACCTGAAGTTGCACGTAGAGAATTGTACTGGCTTGGACAATTTAGAAGCAGCGTAAAACCCGTTTCCTGATATTGTGCCATTAGTACAGGGATTTTTTTTTTTTTTTTAAAAAAGATGGTATCATAAGAGGCAACATCTGCATCTTGCACTGTATAATATATATGCCAAGGGGTTAAACTTTCACAGCTCAGATTTTCTTGAGGCATCCTTTGTGGGACAGGACGTGTCACATGCTGTCACCTCAAGGTGAGGGCAGGACGTATTTCCCACAGCGCGTTTTTTCTTTGTCTTACCTCTACGTATCAAAGTGAATCAAAGCGCTGCCCAAATCGGTGTGCGAAAAGCCCCCACCTGCTCCTCGGAGCTCCCCCGGGGCGGCAGAAGGGAGGGCACAGGCTGGCAGGACGGACGGGGAGGGGAAGGAGAACCACAGTCCAGCAGCCTGTTTGCCTGGAAACCCAAAATTCTTGGTGGGCATTTCCCAGAACGAAGCGTAATTTGATAAATGTATGAACTCCTGTTTCTACAGGACGGTACACGCGCTAGGAAGCCTGTGCAGAGATGGAGGCTGAGAGCTGTTAATACACAGCCCTGGGTCAGAATAATTGCAACAGAAGCATTTTTCATCACAAAGTGCCATGAAAATGGTGTCTGCAATTGTGGCTTTTTTATTCATGCTCCTTTTGCAGAACTCTTCATTTCAGTTTCGATTTTAAGCCCTTCAGAGCGGGGACTGAACTCGCTCCACATTTAAACCCCCTTTTCACAGTGTCCTCCCTCCTTGTTTGGAGTCCCTTTCTTAACTATAATCCCAGGTATAAACTTTAATTAGAGAAAATCCCTTGCAGAAATGTTCTGCATCCCTTGCCCAGCCCTAGCGAACTGGCAGAAAAAGCTAAGGAAAATACAAGACGCTTAAAGAAGAAAACCAGAATGTGGTACAATGAGCTCTTGGTGTCATATCATCGTGAATCAAGTTCTGATAAATCGTTGCCTGCGAAATTTGAAGAATAAAACCTAAAGACTCGTGTAGCTGCTTATTCTGTTGTCTTAGAGCTGGCTTCCTTCCAAAGGGGGTACGCAACAAAGGTGTCAGTGCTGCATTTCAGATCCCAGCGCCAATGTCAGTAAGTTATTTTCCAGAAAATAAAACATCATTGTTAACCAAATTTATTTAAAAACAAATCAGTGGGGCCCTCTTTGTAATTACGTGTGGGCCTAGCTATTTGCAAAATCTTTTATTTCTCTGTAATCCTTCGGAAGATGTGGTAGAAAAGGGCCAGTTCCTCTGAGTTTCTCCCCCCCTCTGCCCGGTCTTGGATTCTAAAAAGGGTTTAATTGTCTGCACAGATGTTGGTCTCAGCAGGGTACAGTAGCTCTCTGTTATTTTTTAAAGAGTTGAGGGGGGGGAGTTAAAGATTTTGCGAAAACTACTACCCTTCGTATTTTCTCAGAGCATCTGTGTCAATCCCTTTTCCCCATCCGCCGCGCTGGGGGCCGCCCTTGTCCGCCCGCTGCCCGGGGAAGCCCGAAACCAGCGCTTGCGACGATGCTTTGCCTTTGGCGCAGGTGTAGCCTTGCTTTTTCTAAAAAGGGGGGGCTGTATTTCCCATATTTGCATGGTATTTGCATATCATTCTTAAGTTTACTCACAGGGATTTTTTTTTTTTTTAAAAAAAGGCAATAAAAGCTCGCTTGAATCGCATGCATTATTTTAAAAAATGTATTAAATTAAATCATTAAATTAAAAATTAAATTAAAAAAATCGTACCGGAAGAAAGTATCTTATTTCTGTTACACATATAGGAAGGAACCTTGAACGAAGTGAGAATGACCGCCTCTCAAATAAGAAAGAAGGAAACCTGGTATTAAATGATGAAATTAATTTGGTAGTCGCCTTTCTCAATCTAAAATAGCACTTATGTATTTTAAAAAAATTTTGTAATGCTTTCTGTTAAATTTAATACGCATTGTGACCGGAAGTCATCTGCTAACATGTTTTGATAGTATCCTCAAAAACGAGTGGTACCTTCATATTTCTTCATTAATTACTATTTCGCATAATTCTTCACGCATTTCATGCTAGCTCGTTAGCTCTACCGCAGTTATCTGCACCTCAATTACCACCATCTCCTTGTTTTTCAAAATAATCGTATCCCCAGAAAGCTATTAATTACATTTAAAAGCACTGCCATTAGCCAAGGCCTTAATTATGCAAACATATTCAGTGTCCCCGTGACATTTGGATAATCAAGGTAGTACCGTCTAAACAGCAGCCCTATGATTAGGTCTTTCTGCCCTCGGCTGAATAATCTTCCCTGCACCTGTTGTGTGCCACAAAAATAATGGGATGTCATATAAAATAATGAAAAAAACCCCCAAACGACGACTCTGACTCCGGTTCACTCCCTGAAGTAATTTTCAATTTTCTCCATCGGCAAAGGACACGGTCCAAGATAGCGACAGATTATTAGTTGGCTTTTTACTGGCAGAATTTTGAAAGATGAAAGCTCTCCTTGCCTAGCGTGTTTTCTTTCAAATGTCTGTTTATAGATCAATTATTTAAAAAAGGAAATAAAAATGAAAAGGTCCTCCAGTTACGTGGATCAATACCCAACAAATCATTGACAGAAGGGAATCCCCACAAGGCACAATTAAATTGTGCAGCCGGCAAAATCCACGCACACCAGCTTTCTCACCGCTGTCAAATGGGATATTCTGGAGGGCACATAATAGATACGGAACGATGAGTAAATGTAGAAAAATAATAATTCATAACTGATTACTAGAAAAACAGCTTACAAGCCTTGATTAGCATCCTCCCATTATCTTTTGGATTATGGTAGTTTGCTGCAGAGAAAACGGACTCCTTTTTTTGCTGGGAAGCGCTTTAGTCCGCCCGCCTCGTTTCCTCGTAAAGTAAATGGGTGGCGTAAATGCGATGCGCTGCAAGTTGCAAGGGTATTTTGCTGGGCAGCGCTTGCCGCCAGTGGGTTTGCCTGCCCTGGGTGGACGTGCCACCTCCCGCGCTGAAGCAGGTGCCTGTCATCTCAGGAATGCTGCCCAGGCTTTCCCGGCTCCCCACCTGCGGGAGGTTCCGCCAGGACCCCGTGCTGCCGCCTGGTCCCGCATCCCTTTGTTCCCAAACAAAGAAGTCTCAAGGTGAACGGCAACGCAGATCCTGGCTCTGTTATCAACAGCGATTTCAAAATCTGTTCGTGCTACCGAGCAAACCCTCCAGGAATTGCTTCCACTAAGGTCCCTCCTGTTTATCGTCCGCCTACACTCATTCCCTACAACATTTGTAAAGGCAGTGCTCGGTATCCTCAATACATTTTGATTCCTTTCTAAGTCTTGTATTTCCTTAGAGCCTTGCTGATATCATTCTTAAGTTTACTCAACTTTTTTTTTTAAAAAAAAAAAAGGCAACAGAAGCTCTCTTGATTCACATATGCCATTTTAAAAAATGCAAATTGTACCGGAAGAAAGTATCTTATTTCTGTTATGCATATAGATAAAAAGACATCAATGTCCCAAAAAAAAAAAAGACATCAATGATCATCACCTGCCCCGGACCTGCAGAGCAACATCCTGCTCGTACGCCCCATTCTTCCCAGCATCACTTCGGTGCCAGTGGGGCAGCTTTTATTCTATTTTTTTAAAATCTTCATCTTTTATTCGCGCTCTCCTCTGCGCGTCTCCTAATTGAACATCAGCGTCTTCCTTTCACATTTAAAGTTAATCCCGTTGAGCCAAGTTTCATCTTGGTTGCTTGGGATATTCTTGGGAACGCTGCACCACGGAAATGAAAAGCCCCGTTATATTGACTACATAGGTCCACATTAACCAGTATTTTAGAGCAGAGCTTTCTCATCATTCCTCTCGGAGCCTGAAATCGTGTCTGAAAGCTTGTGCTGCCACATGGCCGCTTCAGCCGACAAATACTTTGCTCATTGCAGCCTGCAGAGCACCTCTGTGGTCTTGCTTGATGGACGCCTGGCAAAACTCATTTTCTTTCCCTCCTCCAAAGAACTTCACTTTGTCATTCTTATTATGAAAGGTGTGCTTCAGACGAGGAGGGAATCCACTATTAATATCGATGACCTTTTCTCCCTCCTTGGGCAAACCTGATTTTCCTAATTAACAAAATGTTGACAATGCTGCATGGGAACACGGGAAGCCGTGAAACGTTTCATAGAATTGGCTGTTACACTTATGTATATCAAATGCTTTCCAAGGTAATAGCATCTGGCATCAGAATCTGGAACGCAAGTTATATTTGGTAATAAAGGCTGTAAGGATAACATGAAATCAATGTCTGTACTGTGAACAGAGAGGAACCGGAGTACTGCATTGTTTTAATGCAGTAGAATAATGTAGTAGAATACCAGAGATTATTTGAGGATGAATTTCACTGGCATATTTACTAACATTTCTTAAGTGAAAAATATTTGGAACGATGCTGACCTTATGCAAATTCATCTATCCCCAAGCACTTCCATATGTCCAGTTACTGTAAATGAAAAAGAAAAAATATAGATAAGATTAAACAAGCCAAGAGCTTACCATAAAATGTTGTATATATTCATACGTGAAATACCACACCTAACAGGAAAGGTTTCAAAATACTGAGAGATGCCTAAGAAGATAAAATGTTCATCTTCCTTCTACTGAATTGAGGTCAATCTTGGCTTTATTTAAATTAATGGAAAAATTCCCGGGATTTCACCTCGTGGGTGTATCCAGTAGGTTCTTCGAGCTGCCAAAATATATTTGTAAGCAAGTAAACCAGTCAGTATTAAATTTCTATGCTAATTAATAAGCAGGCAGCATGCTTTACTCTCTGATGGAAATACCGGACAAAACTTGCAGTATCTTAGCTCATATGCCATATGCAGAAAAGGGATGTAGCCTGGAGTGTGCAATGCTCCACCTCCTGAGCAGGGGGGGCTGAAAGAAAGAATTATCTTTGGATGGGATCAAGCACATGTAATTAGAGTTGCCCTGATCCTTTGAGCTGTTCATATTGTCAGGTTCGTTCTGTGATCATTTTCCCACTGTCCATGATGAGTTAGCGATAGATAGAGATAAAATTAGGTTGGTTTTATCAGTCTTGCAGAGACTGACGCGTGGTTATTTGTATTTGTACTTTTCTTTGTTTCCTCTGATGGTTCCCAGTGGGTTGTCAGCTTTATCGACGTACCCTTTTTCCTTCACAGGTTCAGATGTGGCGGTTCCGTTCTGTCGATGCAGTCCGGTACATTGATTTCTCCAGTGTCGAAGCGTCGACTCCTTGTTCAAAAGCCAAACAAAATGCCGTGATTATGTTCAATCATTGAGCCATGCTTCGAGGCTGAAGAGCGAGCTTCTCCTGTCATCTCCGTCTATCAGCCCCAGATCCTGTGGAAATTCCTGGGCTCCACATCCTCACCCTTGCTTCTTCTGACTAAAAGGTGATTTAAGAAATTCTCTCTTCTTGTTGAAGAGTGGAAAACTATTGTCAAGCTTAGGTTCATTTACGGCCAGCAAAGATGGGGAAAAGCCAGCATGGGAAGACGCAAAGAAAGATGGGAAACCCTGGAGCTGACAAAAGCCTCTCGCAGTCTTCAGGGTGCGTTCTCCATGACTACAGCAGCCATGGTAAAGGCACTTCCTTTGGATTCAGGCAGGAGTCGGAAATGGAACTGGAAATGGAATTGGGAATGGAAATGGAAACAGAAATGGAATTGGAAATGGAAATTAAAGGAGCTGACTGCTGTCTCAACAGTTTCATCTCGATAATGTCTCTTGTACAGCCGGCGACTGCAGTAGCCTGTGTTTAGCCAGACAACTCTTCAATAATGCATGGCCGGCTGAGGAGCGTGTTATAAATCCGGCAGGATTGAAATAGCAGGAGGTAGGGGCTGCTTTAATATCCAGATTGGCTCAGAAGCTTATGCTGTGAGGGTTTCCCAGTGTGGCGTTACCATTACAGCAATCCTTCCATTTTCTACCCATCAACACTCCTCAAGAAGGAATAAAAGAAGACAAAATCTAAATTTTCACCAAAAAAAAGGAGCCTAAGTTGTCTACGGCAGTCAGTAAAACTCCATAATTAATAGAATGGAAACTGAAAGAATGCAAAAAAATATGCCTTTTCCAGGCGTAGACCTAGCTATCCCTGAATATAGTGTGACTGTTCTGGCTGGCTTTATGAGGCAGTGGCGTGGCACGTGCTCTGCAACTGCGGAGGAAAACGTCACCCCTGGTCAGCACAGGCAGCGCAACTCTCCAACCAAGAGCCCAAAAATGCCATCTCAGATACAAACGTCATCTTTAAATAATTTATTCTGTGCCACACGGATTGGATTAAAAGTAAATGGGATGGGATTAAAGGATTTCCTTTTTGTTTTCTCTTCTATTGTTTGTTTCTCATTTCAGAAACAGCCATTGAAAAATCCCTCAGGGACAGAAAAGGAAATTGTCTTAAATATCATAATACCTTTTGTTCTTATAATTATGACTATTTGTCATAAAAACAAAACAACGCATACCTCACTTCTACCTCTCTGTTCATCAAGCATTAAGCATACTGGAGCTACTGACATGCAACTGGTGGCCGTCAAGGATTTTTTTCCAGCCACATTTTTTTTTTTTTATTCTGACGAGAAAACATGGGCATACCTGCCAATCTCATCATTTTAAAACTGAAAAAGGTGTTGGTTCCACAAAGGCGCTGATGTGTCTTCATTTTGCAATCTGCGGTTTCTTTTGGCTTCTTTCACTTCTACCATCTCATTTTTGGCCATAATGTATGTGCATGGCCGCATGTTACAGAGAGAGGGAGAGAGTAATGGGTAGGGGAGAGAAAGAGGACAAAAAGGAGTTAGAACAAATATGGAGATAACTGGGTCTATTTAATGTCCTCCCCCCCCTTTTTTTTTCTCATTTGTTAAGAAAATTCCACTTCACCTTAACTTAAACAGGATGAGGCAGCCCTACGCAGATACACGCTCTGCGTCCATAGTTAGACGTAACTGCTGTCGTAACTCAAGCTGTAATCGCTCCTCTGCATGTGAAGAGCTTCTGCTCTTCTTTGGTATTTCTTGCTTCTTGCCAAGCTTCTTGCTTGGCAATTCTTAGCAAGGAATTTCATTTAGCGTACATACAAAATGATGAGCGAATTTTGATTTCAACGGGAATGCCACAGACATGAAGTGGGAAATAAGGCAAGGAGGAAATGAATTCAGTGGTAGAAGGGCTGCCTTGCTCTGGGCGGTGTGCGTGGTCACAGATGGCCTACACCGTAAGTAACGCCATTGGAAAAGTTAACACGTGGCCTCACAAATATGTTTTTTGAGGTTCTGGAGAGGGCCATGAGGGAGGGAGGGTTGAGCGGCTGTCCCTGTAATCGCTCTCTTGGTGGAAACTTCCCACAGAGGTGCTAATTACTGATCAGTATTGACCTGGGCTGAGAGACAAAAGGGCACAGATTTAGTGTACCCCCCCCAAAATACCCTGATTCATCCAGTCTGTAAGAACAACACAGGACATGCCATAACAGGTTCTGTCTGCCACACGTTCGGCCAATACAATTTCTAATAAACAAATATAAATAGTTCTCTACCTTCCACACAATGAAGGATCTAAAATGCTGGGTGGTGTAAAAGTCAACAAAGAGGAATTACACCAGACATTCAGCAAGTGCACGATATGGCCCAGAGAACACGGTTGCAGCCTCCACCGTAGCACCGGAAAGAAAAATTATTGATAAAACTGATAGATCTGAGATATTTTTGCTTGGCTTGCAGGTCTTTCAGATGCTGCTTTTAAGATTTAAAATCTGGGGTAAAGGTCGCCTGTCTTTGTGTCTGTATATTAGAGGTAGCTCTCTGTACGTTAAACACTTTTTATTCGGTTCCAGGAAGATTATCTTTAAAAAAATGCCCTCATCTTGTGCCTGTAAAATTTGAAGAATTTGAGAGACATATGATGATTAGGAGATGCCAAAGAAATGTTTTCATTTAAACCTAAACAGAAATATTTCAAAGTGAAAAGACACCACGGCATTCTGCATTACAGTCATCGCTGAAAAATATTTCTACTGCTCTGGCCCTACATGACTTCTGATATTTGCCAAGATAGCCTAGTCACACATCTACCGCAGGAGGAGAAAATACCTCAAAGGAAATCTGTGGCATTCATATTAACACCTTCAGAAACAGAACCCTGTTTTATCTACAGATGTAGGTAGCTTTGCTGAATCTCCGTCGACTCTGTTTGGAACAGAAGGGTAACAGATTCCTGATTTATTTTTTTTTTTCTTAGACTGCAACACTGAGTTAAATAGATTTTTGTTTGCGGACGTCAATGGCTTCTAAACAATGGCACCGTTGTGAAGGCCTGCCCTCAACACTGCAGCTGCCTGGAGTGGCTTTCCTTTCGAGGAAACCACTCCCAATTATCTTCCCCCTTAATGAGCATTCCTTATTTCTGAGAAGTTGTAACCTAGAGGCTGAGGTTGTATTGTTATGACAGCGCAACCGTGTATTGATGTCAAGCTTGTAGGTCCCTTATCAGTTGCCTGCCTCAGCGTATTCAATCTAGGACAAACATCGTTGAGGCGACTTCATTTACAGAAGTCCCTGCAGAGCTCAGAAATCCCAGATGCTATCAGGCAGTATCAATAGACAGGGGTATAACATAACAAACCGAAAACTCATAGCCCCATGTGCTTTTGTAACTCCGAGGCCTGAATTTTCTTCTGGGCAGCACTGTAGGACCTGCCAGCAATGGGGGATCCTTCGCTAGCGTGCAGTGTCCTACAGCTTGCTCTTCAGCGATGCTGATGCCTGGCGTGGGCTTTCTGACAACCTATTCGGAAAGTTTTTCACACTTGGTAAAACTTCCCCATCGTTCTCAGGGCGCCCCTGACTAAACTAACTCTCTTTTTGCAGAATTATTTTTCAACTTGAAACCGTTGTTGGCTACCGTGGCAAAGCTGAGTGCTTTGCGGTTGGAACTAGATGGTCTTCACGGTCCCTTCCAGCCCAAACCATTCCATGATTCAATGGCCAAGGGCCATTCACCGAGACCTCATTGATAACGATTCTGTATCTACCACACGGACTCAACTCTACAAACATGACCATGATGAATACTACTCCAAAGGTATATTTTTGCATTTCTCCAGAATATTTTTTTAATTGCCAGTGAGAAAAACAGGCTAAAGCTTCCAAGTATTTTGTGAAATAAAATTGTGAAATTATGTTGGGTCGGTTGCTTTTTTTTAATTTCGTTTTGAAGGGGTTTATAGTACTGCATAAAAATACGTTTCAAAACGAAAAGTGACTTTGAAAGAGAACGTCAGAATCTTACCATTTGAACAAAATGCAGAAATGAATTATGACGTCTTGAAAAGAAGGTATTTCTATTTTTTGTCCTAAATATAAGACTGTTGTAGCTAATGGTTTTAGACAGAAAAAACCTTGACACTGAGTGACATCGAAGTATCCTCTGTTCCTGACAGAGAACTAAAAGGTTTTTTTCCTCGTTGCCTTTAGGTGCATGAATTTACATACATCATACACCGTACTATGCTGGGTTTATAAGGCTGATGAAAATTATGTATGAGGGTCACATTACATTTTGAAAAGACCGTGCGTGGAAAAAAAAAAGCACACAGAAGGAGAAAGAGACAAAAAGGAAGTCATTATCTGTGAAAACAGGCCCAGATTTCACAAACAAAGCTCAGCCCAGAAAAAAAGGTGTACCTCTGCCTCTACAGAAGCACAGGGATTAATGGGGCTCATGTGGGCACTAGGCCGGCTTGGCAAGGAAGGCCGCCACAAGATTGAAACTGGAGCAAAACAGGAGGCAGATATAAATCAACTTCAAAAATGGAGTTGAAAGAAATACTAAAGAAAGAAGTGTTTGTTACATACGGAATTAAAAACCAGCACGGGGGAAGTATTCCCTTTTATCATTGGTACATGTCACCCTACACTCAGAAGTGCTGTGGAGGGCTCAAAACCCCCCCCAGAATCACATGTAAAAGTCAGATATTCCATCCCAAGCGAGATACAGAAAAAGCTGTGAATTAGCCCCACTGTTTAATACCAGATACTCAATCGGCTGTTACACAGGTTTTCCTCACGGTCACTGCCGAGCTGGGATGAGTACCTAAATGCCCACCCAGTGGGGATGTCCATCGCTTCCCACCCTTCCGAGAGCCTGAGCAGTCCCCGCTAAGGGGCAGCCTGAAGTCCGCAGTGATTTTTGGTCCCTGTCGGAGGGATGCTGGGGATGACTCTCTGCATCTGCGCTTGCGTGGGTGGGAGAGGGAAGACGTGGGGGTTTTCCGATGTTGTCCGGTGCTCCTCTGGCAATTTTTCGCCTGCAAACAATACTGCTTTATGCTTGCGAGCACTGCCCTGCAATGCTGGGAGAGGGAGAGCAGCTGCAGCTCAATTCCCTCCACTCTCCTCTGCAGCCGAGTGTCCCCCCGCAGCTTCCCTGCGAGCCAACGGAGCCCTCAAATCCACACCCAGAGACGCGTGGGTTTTCTCGTGCTCTTCACCAGCAACATATCAAGCTGGTAGGACACAACAGCACGTTGGCTCCCCTACCTTGGCATTTCATTGCCCCCCCTGTTTGATTCCTGCTATTCGGAGAGCAGCAGAAGCGAGGTTCTTTGCGGGAACAGAAAAAAGCCCGAGCGCCTTGCAGTGTTTTAGTGCTGTGTCCTATTGCCGTCGCTTTCCTGGCCACAACCGGCAAGCGACAGCTGCATTTAAATGTAAATCAATAGGGCTTTTCTTTAGACGGCCGCAGCTGGCATATTTTTCTCCTCTAGGCTTTTCGGTATAAAAAAATCGCAGCGCTACCCACAAACTAGCGATTGCCTGCAACCTGGCCTTCTAGGAGAAAGAGGACACGTGCTAAAAGGACACTTCCCGGCAAAACCCCCCCGAAACGTCTCGTTTGCCTTCCAGAGACACAGCTCCAGTGCAAACCTCATGCTGAACACGAAGATCCAGCTTCTCTCGTGGTTCTGTAGCGTTTGTGTGTTTTGGCTCCTCTGTCAACTTTGCAAACTGTAATCAAAGGTGTTGCAAAATCCGTCTGTACTTCCCCTCTTCCATGGGAGCCGGCAAGAAGGAACACGACTGGCCTGCCCTCGTGGTTGTAGCTCTGCCTGGCAGGTGGAGACTTGTGGCCTGATCTCCATCTCCCAGGCTCTGCACGTCCTGGTCTCCAGACCCAGGCCTTTTCTGTTCTCTTTTGAGCAGCATAACAGCCACCATGGGAGCTGTGAAAAGTGGTTTGCATGGAAAGGCACTGACGACTCTCTTTTCTGGAGTGTCACCTCACCCTGAGCATCTCCAGAGCTTCCTCCTCTGGCCACGTTGTCCTGTGGCCCCTCCGAGGCTGCTCTGGCCGGACTGGCTGCTGTGGGGCATGGCTGAACCTACCTCTCTCGCTCGAAACAAGGGAGGAGAGGGCAAGGTATAGGAGACACAGCAAGCTGAGGCACACACAGCAAAGAATATATAAACAGGGAGGTGTGAAATCAGTCTGCAAAAAATCCCAGAGAGTAGCCCTCATAAATACGCGTTATTCCCTCCTTTGCAGTAAACGTTTACTCAAGGTGCCACTTACCTGTCACCGTTTCGCTCCTTCTTACACAGAATCCTTCTTTCTTTCTTTTTTTCCCCGATACGTATCCGGCATATCAGCAGCTCCCAGCCGCAATTCCCTGACGCAGGTGGCTGCTGCCGGGGGCTGGGGGCAGGTCTCGGGATGGAGGGAATTGAGCACCGCTGATTCAATTAGCCTCCAGTGACTCACGGCTCAGAGAAGTGCCAGGAATTGATGGGCTTGGGAAAGCGCTTATTATTTATTTTTTTTTCTAATCAGGAAGGAGCAAATCCCAGGAAACCCAACAGAGCATATGAACATCAAAGAGTCCAAGAAAGCCAGGCTGGCCAAATCCCAGTACTGTGGAGGCGAGCCCAAGCAGCCGAGCAGGACGCAGTGGAACCAAGAAAACCTCATGATACTTTCAACATCTGCATAATCCAGCGAGACAATAAATTATTTGTCGCCTAGTTGCAGAGAGCTGATTTTAAAGCTGAGGTCTGGGAAGTTGTTGGCAAGCTTACAGCTTCCCAGTTTACTTCTCTCTCGGTTTTTTGTGCTGTTTTTTTTTTTAAGTAAGTGGCTCCGAATATTGAAGGAACGCAAACCAAAATTATCTAAAAGTATCTGAATAAATAAGGTTCTTATTTTAATACAACTGCTTAGCTTTGCAAATCATAGACAAAGCGTCAATTATTTGTCTGTCATCAGCGTAAAATTCTGTTGACTTGCTAGTAGATTATATTATTTCCAGGCTAAGGATATTCTTTTGTTTGCCTATCAACGAACATATCGCTTATTGTAACAGAAGCTCTGGATCTCGTATTCATGCTGCAGAAGACAAGATAATGAAGAAGCTGTTACCCACAATTGTCATTTTTGTAGCTACAGCTATTCTGTCATAATCCAGGTCATCAGCTTCAGTAGTTCCCCCCAAAGAGGAAAATCAGCTGTCCCAGGCCTGAGAAAAAAGTGTTTGCTTCCAGACTCACATGCAGAAGGAGGAGGTAAGAAGAAAAAAGAGTAAGGCTGATGTATAAAGATGAATAGCATAGAAAAATAAATACTGATAGGGTATATTACAGAGCCGCAAGTTTTGATGTGGTGGTGATGAATTTCCTTCTTCCTAGGTGTTTTAACTGAGGTCAAGGGTAGGACAGGCGATATTAAGTCAGCACAAAAATGTGAGCTACCAACTGGTCTACCCCCCTACCTCTTTGATTTGGCCATGGGCATTAGTTGGTTTAGAAGGGGACAACTATAGAAAAGTCAGAACCTATGGCTATTCGCATCAGCTGAAAGATTGGTCCACCACCATTAAACACCATCATAATTTTATTTTTATTACTTCGACTCGAATGATGGAGAGATAAATGAAGATTTGTATGAGTGATCCGCTTTATCTAAACCCCCTCAAAAAAAACAACAAACAAACAAAAAACAAACAGTAAAGACAATACCAGCAACCACGTCATCAGAAGCACTGTAATTTCAGAGCATTCATTTTCTCCGGGTATTCTGTTAGCTTGTTTTGAGATCATCGAGAGGTAAATCTGAGGTTACCTGTGATAATGAACAAACCTGAGGAAAAAAAAGTAAATATAATAAACCCAACAGACTGGAACAGTAAAGCTGTCTCGCTGAGAAAGAAGGCAGCAGCTGTGAAGGAAAAAGTGCTCATTTCCCTCTGGTTCGAATTGATTATTTGCTGGCTAAGAGGTAGAACGTATTCTTTTTTTCTGTGTTCTCACCAAGATTCAAGAAGAATTAGGACTGTGGAAAGAAGACCTATTGATCTCGAGATAACATCTGTCTTCAAATTACTACAGGATGAAACTGCGGAGCATGAAGAACGATGACCGTCACCCAGAACCGAGGTGGGAGCAGAACCGAAGGGAACAGCTTTGTGCTGTTCAGTAATGCTGGTGTTAAAATGACACCTAGGATGCACCAGGCAGATGTTTCCTCCTCACCTTCCCCTCCCCACCGGCCTCAGATCTAGAAATATCCACCCGCATTCCTGCGTTTATAACTGGCAATTGCCCCAATAAACACAGGCTTTGTCATAGTCTATCGCCGACAGGCCTCATTCATGGATATTTCCATTGACATCAGCGCAAACGTAGGCCAAATATCTGCAAGACAGATTTAAAGGTGACTTTCGTTGTAGTAGTTACGTTTAGGGGAAATGGTTATTCAGTTATTCCTATGTTCTTTACAAAGGCTAGCAGCACCTCTTAGTGTCTGCGGCTGTGTTTTTAACCATCATGATGAACAGCGGGCTTAGGAACGGAAAACGCGTTGGTCTTGACTTCATTGAGAACCTAGACCAGACCCTCGCTGTCTCTGTGCTGGCACTCGAGCAATTTCTCTGCGTTGGCTGATTTCTCGCATGCTCAGTGATGTGCTCAAGTTCAAGGCCTTGGATGACTCCACCTGCAGCGGCTTGTGCTTGACATATTTCGATACATCAAACGTACCATGAATAAACGATACACGTACATCTTCACAGGTGAAAAACCACTACAGTGGTAATCGTGCCGACGGGGGGAGAAGAGATCAGCGCACAGTCTTATTTTTGCACCACATGTGCTGCAGGGTCCTCCATGGTCCACCACATCCCCACCGCAGAGGGTACATGCCACACAGGTTTTGATGGGCTTCCAAGCAACCAAGCAGGTCATTCTCCATCCAACAGATGCTGGAGTTGGCATCTCACATGAGCCTGGGGCCGTATCAGGTTGTGACTACTAGCATGCTACCGATTAACCCTATTATTTATTACGTGAAACAAACAAAAGCCAGGAGTGTAAACTGAGAGAGTGGGCTAAAGGAGGAGACATGAGTGGAAGCAAATACTCTTCAAAAGGCTCTTAGATGTTGCTAGATTTATTAACTTATTCCCTAAGTTTTCCTGCCAAAATAATATTTGGCAAAAGACGATTGTTCTTTAAAATCTTACTGAATGAGCACAACGTGGTAATATCAGTTTTGAAAAGACTTTTGAAGAGCAGCCCACTAATTTTTCAGTTGTGTTGCCATGGCTTTCTTGTTTATTTTCTGCCGCCAGGCTGGATTTGATCCGTTTGCTTTGGGTCGTTCAGCTTATGACATAATAATTAATACTGTTTGCTAGCAAAACAGATTAAGAGGAGGAAGCGTGATCAAAAGCTTGGTACAAAATCAGGGGCCTGGAACGGCATCTTCTTCCTTGCAGAGACAATAATAAAGCCTGATCGCATCACCGCTCTTTACGGCTGTTCCCTCATCTGATTTGCCTGCTAGACTTTTTGCAGAAGACGTCTCAGAGACAGTGAACAACACCAGCTTCAGCTGGAGTTTCTGAGTGTTACCGTTGTTACTTCCCTTAATGCAATCCCAAGAGCATCCTTGTCCCAATCTTAAAGGTGGACAGCAGAGTCACAGCGCAGATGTCACAAGAAGGCAGGAACAAAAGTCCTGAAGTGTAAGGAATAATAAATTAAATTATGTGTCTTCTTGGCCCAGAAGCTGCTAATTAAGACAAGACTGTGCAGACTATTTGGCAAATTCAGGTGTGCAGGAAATAAATCAAATGGAGCAAGATGATTAAGGTCGAAGCAGTTCACCAATCTGGGATATTAGGGGAAATAGCAAGATCTGTACTGAAGGTACATGCAATTGAAGGTAAAGAGAAATAACAAAAAGGGTCTCCCAATGCCCTGTAAAAGAATGTTTTTAAGATTTCAATTGAACAAGTTAAAAAAAACAAACCAACAAGGAAAGCCATTGTAGCCTTTAAAAAAAAAATAAAAGGAAAACCCATAGAATTGCTGGAATTCAAGTTGAAGTGCAGCAACAGGAACCTTAAATTCTCTAGAAACCACTAAAATTTTTCAGTATGATCTAGGAAGGAGAAAATTTCCTTCACAAGTGGAACAAAGATTAATTTACTGGAGGAAGGAGACCTTATAACATGCAAGGAGAATTAGAGTGGCTTCAAGGAAGAGAAATCATGCATTTCTGCTCGTGATAACAAAGTTGAGCAGAATATCGAGTAGCAGCTCATACTTTTCATAACGTTAAAACATTTTTTGTATTTCATGTCGTCTCAGGAATAATTTTCAAGCAACATATCATTTGATTTTTCAAACTATTATTAAAATTGCAAAAAAAAATTTTGTAATGAGTATCATATGCATATGAAAAAATGAGTGAGAGAGAGGGAAAGAAAAAACAGATTTCTCTTGTGCCAAGTACTGCCAGCAAAAATAGAGGATCCTGTAGATTCTAATTATCCTGGTTCTTCCACTTTCCAAAATCATTTTGAGATGGACGTGGAATGATGACTGACTTCTAAAAAAAAAAAAAAAAAAAGAAAAACAAACATCTAACAAAAATAAAACAGCAGACCCAGATAAACCCCAAGTTACCTGAAATAGCAGTGGGGATTGCAAAACCTCAACCTGGACAGCTTGATGGTTGAAGGTCTCCTCCCTGCAGGCTGCTCGTCCAGGTCATGCATGGGCTGTGGTCAATGGAAGCACCACGTGTGGGAGCGTATCGTGATCATCTGGGATTTCATTATGTATTTTTAGGACTGAAATGCTGGATGTTTCAGCCTTTCCTTAGATGCTATCATCTCACTCTGACTTTGAGGAAAGTTCTTAGTAGGGCACATTTGATAGCTACAATATTTTTTGCTTAAAAATAATGTATATATAAAATAATATATATAATTATAATATATATAATACCTAATTAGGTAGTTTCTTCAATTTTTCATTCCCATCTTCTTTTGGACATATTTAACCCCTTTTTTACTGTCCACTGAACAGTGTAATGCACGTAATAGGAGTTGGTAGTTTTTTGACTGACATCTGCCATCCAAATCTGCTCTTTCACAGCAGGGAGCGTGTTTGGCACTTTTAGAACCAGCGAAGGCCAGCAGGTGAAACGTTACAGGCAGGGACTGAAAGCAGTAGGGTTTCCTGCCAGGGGAATGAGGAGAGTGGTGTTCCATAGCAAAGATCTTTCTATTTCCTCCCCAAAAGCGTGGCTGGGGCTATTTCTGCAGAGGCAGGAGATGTGCGGCTCAGTGCATTTAAACTGGGACCTTTCCCCCATCGCTGGTCCTCCTCAGCCCTGCTTGGCTTCCTCTTCAGACCTTTGTAGGATCAGTCGTGGGGGGCCAGAGGACTGATCTTCCTCACCCCTGTCCCACCAGGCATCCACTTCCTTCAAGCATCTGCAGCCATCCAGGTTTACCCCTCAGTTCTTGGATCTCTCCCTGTTTGCCACAGTGAATATACATAGATGGCACGAGCTAGTTTTATACCCTCTCGGTCTAACACAACGAGATATTATTCCCCTCGTAGATAACATCTGGGGCTATGGTAAAATCTGTTAATTGCCACAGCGCCACGTGCTAGCAAGGTGACTTGGTTTCTTCCCTCCTGGAGGCTGCTGCCTAGTCCAAGGTCCCCTCAGTTCTCTCAAAACACCTCCTCTACCTGCTTAATCATATAATTTTTTTCCCCTCTTTTCAGGACGGATTTGCTCCGTTGTGACATTTTGGCTTCCCAGGGAAACATCCCTTCCGTAATGAATGAGCCCGGAGACAAAAAAGCATGGGGAGTTTCTATTTTCCTACTGCTAATAGTAGCAGATATGCAAATCCCAGCTCAGAAGAACATTTAGCGTTTTTCAGCGCAACAACGGTTTTTGTAGAGTTCTTCAGACGTGAAAAGCTAGCGAACAAGAGCCTGCTACCAGTAACTTTCTGTTACGGATTTCCCTAGTGGAAAGCTGTAGCAGAGCTTTTCTAACCTGTACAACATCTATAGTTATCTCTACATTTATCTGCTTCAGAGCTTAACCCGGGCTGCGGAGTGCTGCCGGCAGGGTGCTGTCTTCTTAGGCGGAACCTAAGGTTGTGGCAACTAGTCTGGTGTGAAAAGAAGCTGCAAATCAGAAACAAACCCCTAATATATTAACTATATTAACCCCTAATATATACACCACTAGACTGAACAAAGACAAATTTTTAATTTGAAAAGCATTCCTTCTTAAAACTGATGCTTTAGCGGGTAGAAATTCGAACACATCGTCTTTGCCATCCAGAATTCAGGATGGGTAATGAGCACACCAGAGTTTTCATTGACAGCCTTCCTGAAAAGCTTCACGCTGTTTGAATATCGTGATAGTTATTTCCAAGTTTCTTCAAAGACCTTATAAACAACAAGCCAGTACCTAAAAGAAAGACGCTCGAGGTAGCGTGAAGTTTGCGTAGTGTTTTCTTCAGAAAGTCAGCGTTTTCTACAAACAAAGGGCATAAAATAAACAGGCAACTGAAATTGCTTTGCGGAGCCTAAAAAAAGCTCGCTTGAGGGAAGCACCTTCTGTTACAGACAAAAGAGTTAATTCACCAAAGCTATGGAAAGAACTCTCTTCCCCAAAGAAAAGATCTAATGACCCCTATAAAGAGAGCCATATTGTGACGCTGTAACCCGATTAGAGGGAAAGAGGGTCTTTGTGTCTTTTAGTCTTTGCACCAACAGGAAAACAAGGTGTTCTGCAATAAATGGGAAACCTTTTTCTAAAGCTTTATGGTCTTCTGCGCTATTTTAACAAAACACCCTATATGTTGCTCACCTCAAAAAAGCCACAATCAAAGCCAAGCGATTCTTCTCTTTTCAAGTGCCAGGCCGGCCGGGAGAGCAGGGTTAGAAACCCCAAAGCCAAGACGCTGCTCCTTTGAAGCCAGCCAATGCGATACTCTTATTTTTAAAGCAATTGCGGCGTGTTTGGGGCACCAGGAGATGGGAACACCGTATCTTGCGGCAGGACGAGCGCCTTCGGGTGAGCCCACAAATGGCCCTTGGGTGGGCACCCAGGGTTAGGGACAGTGACTGAGGAGGTTGTCCCCCATGCTTTGGGGAGGAGACGACTAAAAGAAAACGCACAACTGGGCAGAATAATGAAGGAAATAAAGGAGGTAAGCTAGGCTTGCCCATTCTTATAAACAGGAAAATAATGGCAAGGGGCATTGGGTGGATGGGGGGGCTTTACCTTTAGCCATGTTTTAAAGGAGATGCATGTTCACTCAGTGACTGGGGGAACTCGGCCCAAGACATTTTGTGAAGTTTAGCATGATTTAAAAAAAAAAAGGACTTATTTTTATTGAAAGAAAGATCAGAACTTTTTTTTTTTTAAAAAAAAAAGACATCCCCCATCCTAAGAAAATAACAGGTATGGAAGGGAACTGTTGCATTTCAGAGGGTAAACCTAGGAAAAAATTGTCCTTTGGGAGAGCGGTTCAAGCAAATAGCTGCGTGATGCAGGGTTTTTAACTCCCTCCTCTAATGCAGTTCGTACCAGCCACTTTTAAAGAAAATTAGAGTTGATGGACCATTACGTTTAGTCCCTGTGGCTCCTGGGAGCCAATTTGTGTTATACTATGCAAGCTTTTTTACAATTACAGGCAGTAGTAATGCCGTACCTGGTAGCTGCCTGTTGTTTAAATGAAGGGAGACGAGCTCCATTAAAGATCTGGTTTGATTTCATAAAGAGGTGATACATTTGCCTGAAAGAAAAAAAGAAAAAAGGGTGTGGAAAGGGGCTCACTGGGAGGAGACACCTCCCTCGAATATTTGTCTGTGATCGTCCTATCTAACAGCCCCCACTCCCTCCTCTGTTTTTAGAGAGCGATCTGAAAAGCTGCATTTAACGTGTTCNGGGAAATACATGCAGTGCATCATCCTCAGCCTTGACTTGCAACCACAACTGGAATTAAACAAGGCGAGCGGTCTGGATCAACACATGATCAACAGACCACCTTTGCAATTCCCCTTCTGAAGGTGACAACTGTTGCACATTCTCTAGGGCAGCATCAGCAGGGCAGGGTAAGTCAAGCCCCAAAGAGTTATACATTACCACTAACTAGCTTTGTATCTAGGTAGAGCTAAACCAGACAGCTAGTTTAAAAGCATTTCCCTTGCTTTGCCATCATTGATACTACTGATGATGGATAGATAGACGCTAGGCCTCTAGGTGCGACTATAAACACAAACATTAAAGTTATGTGTTTTACTTGTGCTGAATGAGATTTGCTAAGTATTCAGGTGTGTTCACAGAGATGATAAAAAAAAAAAGCAAGCCCTCAAACTCATGCCACCCTCGTTCAGTCCCTCCAAGACACGATAAGGCGAAGGAGATAGCAAGCAGTCGGGGACTTTGGGGGAATATCGGAAGGGAATAGCTTGGAGAAAACAAGGGCGTTCAACAGCGCTTCTAGTAAAATGGACGTTGATTGTTTTGTGAGTGTTTTCCACAGATAAGGAACAGAGAAATTTTGACACAAAGTTAATTACAAAAGATAGGACTGCACTCTAATGGCTAATTACTACCCGTGTAAGCTGACAAATGGCAAAGCCTCCCAGTTTCACTATTAATAAGCTGCATCCAAGAGCCTGAATTAAGCTGCCAGTCTGGAGAATGAAACACATGCAACTACTTAACGCTCCAAGAAGCCCTCTCGGCACCCAGGTTTAGCTGGATAATTTTGCTCTTGTGCCTAATCTGCCCACGCATCCCCTCGCCGCCAGGCGGCTCATTAATCAAATCTCCCACTTTGTTTTATTTCTCATTTGATATCACAGCAGGGCATTTCTCTCAGCAAAATCTGAGTAAACACGAATAGACCCTGGGCTGGAAATCTCTGCCCTTGGAATGAGCTTCTGGGCAAGCACATCAGGTGAAAAACAAACCCAAAATGCAGGGCGGGGGGGACATAGATGAGCACGACACCTCCTCCCCCTTGTGTGGAAGTGCCCTCACTTGGGAACGGGGAGGGAGTTGCAAAATGCTCATTAAAAATAAAAAAACCCACAAATATTTATTACAGAGCTAAGGTAAGGAGCCACTACCTCCCTGAGATACATCATTTAGGGGTATGAATGTAAAAACCAATAAAGCAATTACTCTCAAGGAAAGATGAAGCTTACTATTTCAGGCTCTGAATCTCTTCTCAGCTGTCAAAGGGGTAAGGTGATCAGCCGCCCTTCCTGCGGCATTGCCTTAAGCTATTATCCCTGACAATATTATAAATACACGAACTACAGCGAAAAGCACAAATCGCTGCCAGTACTGTCGGGTTCACCTCCTTTTCTCTGTTTCTTACGCTTGCCAGGCACGAGCAACAAATAAACGTTGTCGCGCACAGCAAGACTGAGAAGAGGGGATGAAGCACAGGACCTAAAACCGCCCGTTATTAATTCACGGTGCTTCAGTCACACCAGTGCCTCAGCCGCCCG
The DNA here is from genome assembly GCA_013396915.1 of Stercorarius parasiticus. Classification (NCBI taxonomy): domain Eukaryota; kingdom Metazoa; phylum Chordata; class Aves; order Charadriiformes; family Stercorariidae; genus Stercorarius; species Stercorarius parasiticus. The sequence continues at coordinate 1,997,005 of VWZL01005656.1, read as the reverse complement.
TAAAGCGAAATTCCCTCCCCAGCTACTTCATTGAAGGTCACTGCCACATCCCTAACCAGCAGAAACCTCCCACGGGTGTATCAGCTCCTCGGTAACCTCCGGAAGCTGTCAAAAGGCAGTCAGCAAACAGGGCAGCCCCTGTCAGGCATCTCTGACACTCAGCGGCAGCAATCCTAATTCAACGTTCGTGGCTGCATTTTCGGGTGAAGTTGTGGGAAACAGCGGCTTTCCCGCTGCTCGGGCAATGCAGGCATCATTACTGGTCCTTAAAGCTCTGCAAAGGAGCATCGCGGTTCTTCCGGATGGTAGAAACCAACGATTTTCCCCTCCAGTTTTGGGATTCCCTGTGCCTGGTATAGCTTTTGGACTGAGGGAGATTTTTGCTCGGAGCAGCATTAACTGCTTCAAATCCTACTTTTGCTCTGGCTTGTAAAAACTTGATTTTGTTTAATGGAGGGGAAATGCTGGGGAGTGAAAGGAGGCATAAGAAAAAGACTGCACTAATAATTTCTGGGTAATTAAACTGGCGTGGTCGAGAAGTGGAGAACGAGGCAGACGAGGGCTAATTCTAACTCCCAACCATTACCAAAACCTATTTTCCACAGTGGCAGGAAGTCAATGATGTAAGTGGAATTTCCTACAGCCTAGAGAAACAGGATAATGGAGGCTGACATGTGAATATCTGGAATTGCCTTAACAGCAATGAAGAATTTTCTTGGGTTTAGCCACGGGTTTATAAGCAGGATTCTTTTCCTTTTTTGATTTTTTTTTTTTGTTCCGTCATTATAAATACAGCTATTATGCTATCTCGAAAGCAGTAAAACCTTTTATAACACACTTGGGTTTATATTAACAGTTAATGTTGCTGTTTGATCTGGTTGGGACTCGGACTAAGGCGTTCGGGGCATAAAGGCTTTTGTGCACTACAAGATTGAAGAGGTAAGGCAAAAAGAAGGTGTCGTAACATTTATAGTTATTAAGTATAACACATTCTATGTCTATTTTAGTGACTAACAGTGGTCTGTTAGACATCACAGCAGATGAATTTTTTACCCTATATTTCCTTCTTGCATTGTAAGAGAAGCAAGGGCAGTAAGGAGATGGGCGAGTACCCTGGGCAAAGGTAGGAGGACTTTTACTCCCCTCCGGCAAGAACACCAGAAAGTGGACCTGTGTCAGCATGCCATAGCACATCTTAGCCGCAGAGCTAATTACCAAAGGCAGTTAGATGAGGATTTGGCCTCTGGTCCTGGGGCAGTGTACTAAAAAAAAAAAAAAAATGGTGTTTACACCTTGGGCTTCTGGCAAAGCCACAGCTGATGCCATACACGCACCTCAAAACGTCACTGCAGTTCAGCGTGGTGGCCAAGGGCATGAAGGGGTATGATATTCTAATGTGTATCACTGCTCAAATGTTTCATCGTACGTGTTTTAAGGCTATCGGACATCTTTCCTCAGGAATGGCTATGACATATGGAGGCAAATTCATTTTTGGAAGAAGTAGTAAGAGTTTCAGAAAGAAAACCTGTTAAAAACAGAAGGAGGGTGGGTTTGTTTTTTTGGAACACCACAAATTAAAACCTCTCCTCCAGCCACATCAAAAAAAAAAGAAATTGCAAACTTAATTGCCGTGGCTCCGTTTTATACAGACTGCATTTATATAGAACAGTTGTGATTGCTGCCTGCTGATTGATTAATCTTTGCTCAAGCACTGTGGTTTTGGGTTTTTTGGGTTTTTTTTTTTTGTTGTTTTGTTTTTAAAGTCTCACAGCTGCCTCTGCAAATGCTCCCCATCCCGACCTGCCATGCTCTGTGCTCATAACGAAGTGAAACCCTGATGCTGGGTGAAGCCTCTGCAATACGAAGCAAACTAATCACCCATTCCACAACGGTTTTATACCTTAAGGGTTTTTTTTCCCCTCACTAGAGCTTTCTGGACTTGCATCCCAGAGGAACTGACGACTTCCAAGGGCTGGAAGAGAACTGGTCAGTTGTAATTGGAGGGAGAGAAAGCAATGTCAAAAACATCCCCCGACCTTCCAGTGCCAAGAAGAAAGATAAGTTTTGAGCAAGGTGTTGGCTCCTCTATAACCATCTGGGATGTGGTACAGCTGATCTTCATCACAGCGAGGTGCTGATGTCGTGGAGGGAATACACAGGACAATGTGTAGTCCAACACGAGATATTCTATCAAATCCAGTGTGTATTTGGGGGAGAGGGGGAATACGGAAAACATCACCCTGTTTTTTATGTAACAGCGGGAAATAAGTGGGAAATCAGTGTTTACCTGGCTTTGTCATTTAGTGTTTGACAAGACTATAGTTTCAGGTGGGGAAAAAAAATATTTGGCTTGTAACTACCTTTATTTTTCTCGCTGTCCGTATCCCTCTACCACAACCAATTAGGACCTCTTGCTGTTTCCCACATCTGTATCTTATAAGATACCACCAACAGGGAGAAGTTATTAGACTCCTTATGCAAGTGACTGCGTCTTTCCCAACTATTTATTATCCGTCTCTCGATACACACAACATGCTAGGATGCATTCCCAGGCAGAGCCATCAGATGCATCTTGAGACAGTTGAGCAAAAAGACCATTAGAATGCATCAAGTCGGAATAACTACGTGCACAAGGAGGGACCTATCTGCATTCAGGAGCATGGTTTGCATAGGTGCGTGTGAATACCTTGGAAAAATAATGCAAGAACTAAGGTTTGAAGCTTCAGCTTCCTATATCAAGTGTAAGATTAGCAAGAGCACTTTGTTACATACTATTTGCATTCTACAAGTTAGTCTTACAGATGTTTCTCCCTATTTCACTAAAGATCACCAAGAAGCAGAAGCCACAGCCCACATTTAGTACGTATGACAACTCATAAGATAATAGCATTGCACTAATGCACTTCAAAGACCTAACACAAGCGCGAGACAAATTATTGCAGAAACACAATTGTCTCCAAGCTGCTTTTTAAGGGAAAAAACTTCCACATAGGGTATCACAGAATGACAGAAAATAAAGACATGAGAAATGGATCGCCGTTTTGCATCTCCTCCAAAGCATAACACCTCGAGAAGCATAATTCTCTCTACCATCACACTGCGGCATTGGCTTAGGACTAATACAGAAAGGAAAGTGCCACCTCTTAAATCACCAACGTCACTTATTATAACACTTAGGTTTTCTTTGGAAGTCTCCCAAAGGCGGACCAGCCCTGAAAGCTACATTACTTTTAAGATGTGGCAAGATCACAGCCCAAGACACTATGGCTGCAACATACATTACCGTCCCGTAGCCATCACCACTCCTTAGATGACATACCCAGCAGAGTATGTGGAGGTGTAGAGGGCCATTCTCTGTACGTCTTTCCTGTTAGTTCAGCCAGATTTAAAACAAAAGCTAATCTTTGACTACAGACTCCTTCCACAATTTGAATACCATGAAGCAACTTCCGATAGCGACTTGTTTCCTATGATGCTTTTTAGTAGAGTTAATGTAGGAAACACTGCACTGGCTAATTTTAAAGCCAAGGGAGGCGATGAGGAATGAAATTTTGCAAGTTCTGGTCAAACCTAGATCTTAACAAGGTTGCTGCTCAGCGCTTGACCAGCCTTTAGGGGGACTTTTAAATCAAAGCGAGTAAAGAAACCAAAGTCCCAAGTGCGAGACAGGAAACAGAAAAGGGCAGTGTAAATGGAGAAGTTCTTACTCAGAACAAAACAGAACAGGCTGGGATAAATTTTTTCCGCGGGATAAAGTAAAGACATGCCAGCAATGTCATCGTAATGCAAAACAAAGCTCTGGAAGTTTGTTGCACTGAAAACAAACAAACCAGCAAACCCAGTGTCCTTTGTTTCATAATCTCTGCTGTCTTCCTCCTCCAGGGATCAAGTCCACATCTGGTATAAAATATTGTTTTATCATCGCAACTGAACTACACAGATTTACTGAGATTTTGCATCTGTCCTTTTATGCTCAGAAATGGTTTTGGGGATACACGCTACCCAATATCTGATACGGTCTTCACCAGCACCCATACTTGGATCACCAGAAACTGTATAAGTGCGGAGCAACGCAGCAGACAACACAACCATTTTCTGCATCTTCCAGTGTTTGGCCTTTTTAAGGGACTTTCATAGCACAATTACTGTATTTTGGGTTTGGCAGGAAAATAGCTCTGGGCAGGTGTAAAGGAAGCTTGGACTGGGTCAGGAGAAATATGGCCAAGAAAGGAAATGAGTTCAGTCTGGAAAAGAAATTAGGACAAGGACATAGAGATCAGTAGGCCCAGAAGTGGGGCTGAAGCAGAAAACAAATGGAAGGGGAAACCCAGAAAGGATGCAGCAGAGAGATGGTGGGGGGTGAAGAGGAAACACACATGTTCAGGGAGTAATTAGGTGACCGTGGTAATGAAAAGGAAACGGAGAAAATCCAAAACAACACGGGAAAGATGTAGAACTCCTCTTTTTTTTTTTTTCTCCTTCAGCCATAAGCTGAAAGCTCTTCTTGCAAAGAAAGAGAATAAACTACATCTAAGCCAGACTATCTGAAGCTTCCAGTGCCCATGAAATATAAAAGAGTCTTCATTTGCTGCCTCTGGTCTGAGACATTTCATCTTTAACGACACAGATGTGAGAATCATACGGGATTTAGGCTTAAAAATCTATTGCTAATATGTACCTCTAAACCCCATAAAGCACTATGCTCTTCTCCTGCGCGAAGAATTGAACCATTCCTCCCCAAGCACCTAGGGAAAGGGTTGTTTTTAATGTGAAAATAAGCTTCTTCACTGGAATACACTTTTTTGCTTCTGAGCGGTACGTTTGACACTGAAATATCTTCCTTTCAGGATCATTACAGTATACTAAAAATTATCACCTTACAAGCTTTTGTTCATAAAAAAAGAGGAGGTGGTGGGCGAAAACGACAATTTATAAAACAAGAGACCAGAGTTTAAATTCAATTCAGAGTTTGATAAAGCGACTCTCCCTAGTTTCTCAATAACATGAGGATTGTCTCGAGTTTCCACTCCCAGCTCAAAATGAACTTCAAAATAAAGTTAAATACAATCATCCTCCTGGTTCTGATCAATCATACCCTCTCTCTGGTGGGAGACGGAGGCGCAGGAAAACCTACAACAGGCAATTACAAACCGCCTGCAAGGCAATCTCTGGTTTAGAGGGAGCTCCTGAAGCAAAACACCCATGTCTTTTTGAAACTGTTATTCTGGGGTTTCTTTAAATCCTTACGATTGTTTCGCTGCTAACAATTTGCATAGGGAAAAGGTGGGATGAAAAACCTAGTCTGATGTTGGAATGGAGAAAGTCATGTTTGAAGCTATGCCTCGCAGCAAGGACTCATTTCCAATTTGCGCTTCTTACATGCCCCATTGCCTTGCATCTCTTTGTCTATTAGGGGCTGAAACGAGAGAAGGGAAACAGTCTGAATGGAAATGAAGCCGTTCTCTTTGTTGCACAGTTCTAAATAATGCTATATGAAAAATAATAGCATAATACTATTGGTGCTGTCACGTCAAAAGAAAAATTTTACCATGTCAGGAAACTCCTGTGATACTGAGATCACTCCTTCCTCAAATATAAACGTCCTGCCTCCAAATGGGAGCAGTTAATCTTTTTGTGGATTTTTTTTTTTTTCAAAAAGAGGATCGCCAGAATTATTCAATAAGGTAAAACACTCCTCTCTTATTCTCAGAACTACCAAACTGTTTCTATTGAAGTAAATAAAGCCACCAGAAAGCTAACCTCCCACAGGAAAAATTTCAGCTCAGTATTTAGGTTTGATATTCTTAGAAGAAATGAAAACCATAAGCATAGAGGCACTTGGCAAATGTAAGAAGAGGCGGTCTGGCCATCCACCGTCTTTTTTTGCCCTAAAACTACCCCTTAAGACACAGTTTCTAATTACATCATTCATAGCCTCATCTGCTGAAAGGAGACATAACTGCACTGAAGGCAAGGGGTTTACATCGGTTTTTACGTACGACAGATGGATATTCATCTCGTTTTGTCAATATTGGTATGCAAGCATGCGTTTGCGGGGAGTTCTTCTGCAGCAAGAGCTACAGCTCATTTCTAATACACAGGTTGTTCTATCAGAATATCTTCCTGATGATTACCTGCCTCACAAGGTGCTGGTTTATCCAGGTATTTTCTCCTAACAAGGCTGCCATTATTCTCAGCGAGCACTCGTAGGAAGCCTGCAGATGATTATCTTGTACACAGAAGTATTTTGACATTTTATCAGATTAACTGGATATGTCTACTTGAGCGGTTTTTAAATTACGTCTCTGAGACGTGACCATAAATAAGGTAACTTGAGAAGCCGGTGGCTCATTCCAGGGCGAAGGGGCTGCCCCTGGGAGCCAGGACCTAGTGGCTCAAGTGTGACAAGGATGGTCCCCTTTGGCCAGAGCTCCTGGGTGCAGACTCGGGGTACGGCTAGGGCTGGACCTGAGGAACACCCTTCCCAGCCTCAGGGCACAAAATGGCACAGCTCACAGAGGTGTGTGCTCCCAGGATCTGGCCTTTGGCATTCCCACACTCACCACAGCATGGGCTTCTTGGGTGAATCAATGTCGTTCCCTTTCCCGAGTTTCCTTTCAAGCCTGATAAGCCGCAACTTTAAAACAACTTCCCTCTGCTGGGCCCAGTGGTGATCTCTGCTAAATAAACCCATTACGTGGACATGCAAATAATAATTTTGTAGCACCGTCCTCCCTGAAGCGAGAGCAGTACCAGCTGTAGAGTACCTGAGTAATGGTGATGTTCAAGCTCCTCCATCCTGATGGGGCAGCTGACGTGCGCCGGGAGCACTGCTCGGCACCTTTGGGAACAGCAGAAACACGGTTACCCATTTCCAGCAACGGAGACAGTTTCATGTACATGTAGGCAGATGTGACTCCTCAAGCTAAGGTACATTTAGCACATTTGGGCTACCCACCTCCTGGTCCTAAGAGAAATACCGCAAACACCCCTATTACAGGGTTCAAATGACAGCCCAGAGGCCAAACTTGGGCTTGTGAGGCAAAACTAAACGCCTTCTCAAACAGGACAAGAGGAGAAGGAGCCCACAGGAGCAGTGACACCATCGGCGATAGGTTGTTACCTGTATACGGCTGAGTTTGAAGAAACCGCAGCGCTCCTCCCCTCTCCCGATCACAACCTTGTCGAAGGGCAAAGCCAGTGAGATGGAAAACCCAAGCTCCCATCCTGCTGACCCGCATAGCCTGTCACGCACACGGACCACCACCCCCCCAACAGGCCACTGCTTCTAGCCCACCCATTTCAATCTTTCACCATCTGGTCCCCTTTATCTAACTGCTGAACAGCCTTGCTTCGTGGCGTAAATGGGAGGACCTTCGTTTTTGCTGTGTGTGGCTGATGGATCCAGCTACCTTGTCTGTACGGGAACCACAAGGAAGCAAATCCATGAAGCCTGGGGTGATATGGGGGTCCAATCAACGAGACACAAAGTTTAGAATTCAGTGTATTGATTACAAAGAGGTGGCAATAGGGTCAGTGCCATACAGCTGGCGGAAAAATCAAAACTGCAGCTCTGTTGAAAACATCAGCATTTCAACATTTGCTCTAACGGGCATAAGGTGTTTAAATATCACTTTCTGGTTGGTTGGGCTTCCTTGGAATGGAGAGCTCAGGAAAAAAAAGAAATGCAACGGCTGTATTTCATTTTTGCATTTGTGATGAGAGCAGCCCTGACCAGAAGAAGGTCTGCAGGAGAACTTCATAGACATGTCCCCCAGGGATCCCCAGCAAAGCTGGGGGAAGCAGAAAGCTGGGAAGAGAATTGGGGGCAAACAGCATCACTTAGAAAGTGACAGCACGGATGGTGAAGGCAGCAGCACAGACGGCGGCGTAACCCACAGCGTGCCTCAGACCAGCCAGAGGCTTCTCCAGGGGAAAACTGCAGGTTCAAGAGAACATTGCAGTCACTTAAAAATAACTGTCTCAGAAAGTAGGCATTGCACCCAGCAGATTAAATCCTAATTGAGTTTTCTGTTATATGTGTAAGAAAAAAGGAATTGGATACAGCTTTATTGCACATAAATATATGCAAGGCATAAATAGAAGGCATAATCTATGATACTTCCAAGCGCAAATATAAAAGTGCCTTTGGAAAAAAGAGCTTTTTGGACACGACTACATCCTTAGATCCTGCTGAACCTGGCTGTGCACCCAGAAGCTGCCGCGGCAAAGCAGACTGCGGGGGCTCACCCAAAGGTGGGCAGATGTTGGGGAAGAATTATAAAACAGATAAAAACCTGGATGTTAGCTGTCGCGTACAGACCTACCTATGACCGAGCCATTTTGCTGAAGCTGGCAGAGTTACACACACACAAGAAAAAAAAAAAAGATGTCACAGCTGAGCTACCTGGCTGGATTTGCCCCACAGAGAGAAGCAACACGAGGTGGTAGGGCTGCTAAAGCAGATCTGCAGCGGAGCTGAAAGGGGGTCCCACAAAAAGCCCTGCTCGGAGGCTCCTTGCCAGCTTTTAAAAGGCTGCCTTTGAGGGGAGGTTTGAGGGGAAAAGCCCCTTTGTGTTTATGCAAAACAATGAGGTGGGAAAGGCTTCTCTGGGGACGCAAAAGGTGACAGCTGCAGTGCCAGCCCCGGGGGCCAAGGAGCAGACACAAAGTGGCCACGCTGTAGCCCCACAGCTTGCCCTAGGGCTCCTGAGAAGGATTTTGTCCCTTCAGCACTACATACAGAATGCTGACATACAGTCAATTATTGGTTGGGTTCTTTTGTCAATTTTCCTGTATGTTTTCAGGGAAAAGAGGCAAGGAAAAAAAGCTCCAGTTATTAAAACTATACCATTTTCTCCAGCTGAAGAGCTTTACCTAGCAGAGACCAAACGGCTTTGTTTTCACTTCCCTTGGCGTGGCTTTCCGTCTTAGAGCATCCAATTGGAAATCGTTAGTGGAAAAACTAGTAGGAAAGGCTAACGGCTTTAGTCATTCATACACATCAGTCACCGGATATCTCAAACGCTGCTACCTGGAGTACTGTTAATGTGATTTGCGATACTCTATGGGACATTGTCGCCCCCTCGGATTTGCACAATCTGGTGAACAGCAGCAGCTCCATCCACTCTGGCTTGCTGGCCACCCCCCCAGCACGATCCATCTTCCTCCTCTCCCACAAAACGCGTCCAAAGGAGGATGAGGATGATCACCTCCGTAAGGGAATGAATGACTCTTTGAGCGCACTGATGTATAATACCATTTCCAAAGCAATTCATCCATCAAAACTAATCAGCATGCAGGATCGGCAGTCTCCCAGCCACTGTTTTCTCCTGGAACGCTTGGAAACCCAGCTGCTGGAGCAGCATGCCCCCTTCCCACGTTTGGGGACCTCATGGCAATTAGCACTGCTAACCAAAACCGTGCTGAGATACGAAGGATCCCTGTGCAGAAGCACAAAGTCTAGGCTAGAATAAACGCTGCAGCTGTGATCACGGAGAGTTTATCTCCCCTTTCCTCAGACACAACTGCCGCCGGAAAATGGTGCTCTCGCCGTGCCTACAGATGTTCAAAGAAAGACTTCCTCACTTCCATATTATGGTAGGCTTTCTGAACGTGGTCTCTTAATCCCATGATGAATCTAATCAGATGGGTTTTGATGAAAGCACGAAGGATTTCAGATACACACCCTCAATACCCCGTTCCTGCTTTCCAGGGCTGGGGAAGAGTGCCTATGCGAGGCTCGCCGCTGGTTCCATTTCAACCCTCTGGGAATTACACCTGGATCTCACCACTAACAAGATGTTCACGTGAGAATGGCTTTGCCAGAAATAAACAAACACGCCATATCACATTTTTCCTAGGTGCATTTTCAAGGAATTTAAAAGTTAACCCTGAGCAATCAACTCAGGAGAACTTTAATCCCCCTCCCCAACACAGTACCCGCCCGTAGCTGTCAAAGAGCCTGGTTCCTTCTGAAATCAAAGGATATCGTCTCTGAAGTGATAGTGACTGCTCTGCTTTCCTGCATATTATTTAACCCATTGCTCCACCACATGAGACTTAAAGTGCAATTTACTGCTCTAAAATAGAAAATCTGTGATGTAGATATAATTGCTTTATTTCTTATTATTGTGCTTTAGAATGCCACATGCAGATAAAGAAAATAGGTATTTTTCTCCAGTCTGTATTGATCAGCAAAATTAAAATTGATGTAGGAGAGCAGAAACCCCATTTTTTTTTAGAGCAACAAATGTATGTGAAACATGCTCTTCAAAGAACACTTTTCCTGTTTTATCCGACATACTCTGGGCGTAATCTGTATTCAAGATGTAGGATAAGTTTCCCTGCCTCAGGATGCATTTGAAGTATTTTTAAAGTAATAATGCATGATTATGGGATAGGAAATAGCAGTTTCCTCTCTCAGAGCTGTCTGGAATTCTGAACTGAAACATTACAGTAGCTTTTAAGTCGCTGCTAGGCTGATCTGAACGATCATCTGTTTCCCTCAAGAGTATAGGCTGAAATACTAACCCAACTTTTTTTTTTTCCTAGTTACCACACCACTGGTGTTTTTTTTTTTTTCTTCTTCAAGTCCACTTGAAGGGACCATGTGTCCCAGAGCCAGGCAGAACTGGAGATGTTATAGTCTCAGATAGGTGAGAGTGAGCTCCCCCCTTTAGCTGTCCGATTTCAGAAGAAACAGGGGGATAAATTTTCAGCATCATTTTGGGACTGCAGCCTGCACGGCCTCCGTGTGACAGAGCAGACAGGAAGGTTGCTTCGCTGGGTAAGCATTTGAAATCCAGACGGACTGTTGTCCCAATTATACACATTCTTAAAAAACCATAGGCTTCTCGTAGGCGATTTCATGGGGGAAAAATAAAAGGAATAAAAAAAATCAAGCTAATAAAATACATTAACTGTGATTATTTCACCAAGCATTACTAGCTAATCCACTCAACAGCCCCATGGGATAAATCACTGTGATATCCTGTGGGTAATTTGCCAGTACATCCATGCATTTCTCCAATTGTCTGCCCAATTCACAGGAAAAAAAAATGACTTCAGCTTGGACATAATGCTTCCCCAAAGTGATTAGTGATACTTCACTCTTACCTATCAAATAATAACAATGAAGAGGCCAAAGAGTTCCACTTCAGGAACATCTTTATTCCCTCAAACTCACAGCCCTGAAATGCTTTGCTCATTACACTGAGGAGAGAAATGGCCTTGAAATTCTATATTTGAAAGATGCTTTTTAGTTAAAAGCACAGGAAGAGTGATGCCTCGTGGCATAAGAAATTACTCAGATGCAAGAACAGGATCGGATCTTAAAAATACCTATGTTAAAAGTCTGTGTTTCACTAAATTAATCCTCCTGCCTTTGAGATTGCTTTCATGAGTAGGAATTTGCAAGTCCGAGTCCAAAGCGTCCCCGAGTTGTAATCCGAAATTACCACTTGCTAGGGTTCCCATGAGCTATAGTTATCTCGATTAAGTACGATTAAGTCAGCAAAAGGTTTTTATATAAGATTCTGAACACTAGTAAGCTTTCTAATTTACCATTTATTGACACAAAACCGACATTCCCATTCTCATATGGGCGAGACTGGGGATTAGAGGAACCTCAGTGACATTCAGCATTGGGCTGCTTCTCAGCGCAGAGAGGAGCCCAGTTTTCACCTCCCAGGTTCAGAGCACCTTCCCGACCTGGCTGCCTCCAGCAGGAGCCTGATTTCGCAAGAACTATCACTTTATGAAGGTGCTTCCAGCCCAGTTTCCAGGAGATTTCAGCAAGCAGACCAATGTCATTGAAATATCCTCTTATAACCCATATTTGGAGGGATAGATTGAAGACCTCCATATACCAAAAGGCAGACTGGGCTGCACATCAACATCTTTTGTTACTGCTCTCTCCAGCAGTTGCACAAGTAATGAACGAGCAATCACTCTGTATGGAAACTATGAAAGGGGGAAACTGTATTGTACCAAAATCTTGCTCTGGAGTAGGATGAATGTAGGAGTTGGAAAACAGTTTACATTTGAGTACGACCTCCCAGCCTTTTTCTGTGCTGGCTACATCAAAGACAGCATCTATGATTTACACAAATAATCAAATCCCTAAATTCACTGGTTTGGTGTCCCGTTCCCCCCCCCCTACACCTTTCATGTGTTGCCTTTGATGTCGCAGCCTCCCTACGCAGATGCAATAACAGCCTGGGTCAAAAAAATGGTATATATTATAACTGAATCTTCCAGCTCTGATTGGGGTCTGCAGGAAGACACGACATGAATGTGCCTATGAAAACCTACCCAGGATATGGAAAATGCTTTTAGACCTACCCAGGAGGCCAGGTATTTACAATTGCCTGCTCTTTCTAGTTTTTGGAGGTTCATATCCCCGAGATGAAAAACAAAAGCTCATGGCTGGAATAGAGTTCATAAGACTGTCCCATGCCAGTTCTCTTCCCCTCCCCTCCGTTTTTATTTTAACCAAATTGATAATGACATCATTACATGATTTAATATAATGCTGAATGTTAAATGTCATAAAACCGCACTCTGCTAATTTTGAAAGATGGTTTCTACCAAGTAAAGCTGTATTGCGTTGCTACTTTAGCTCAGAGAGCTATTGAAAGGCCAGATCCGAACAATAGGAAGAAGTACAGCATATAGGGACCTTGTCCAGATACCCAATTAAGTCTAAAGAAGTTAAGACATATTTATATATATTTTATGCTAAAATTTCTACTGCCAGCAGTCCTTCGGGAGTTCACCATAATAGGAGCAAGCTATGGAAAGTACAATTGTTCCAGACAAACAATAAATTTTATTAAAAACTGGTTTAACATCTCCATCTTTCAGACTGAAGAAAGACATTAAGTTTTCTTATTTTTCTATGTAAATCAGGACGAAGGATTTAGAACAGGCAGTTCGATGTTTGTTGGTTTGGTTTTTTTTTAATGTTCTCACATTAAGAATAAAAAAATAGCCTGTGACCTATGTTTAAGGCCTGATAAATTGCAAATTTAGATTTGTTGTAACAAAAGAAACAACGTTACTGGAATTTACTCCTAGGAAGCAATATTTATTCAAGCAAAATAGGATCATTTGGGTGTAAGGAGATTGTCACTTCACAAGTATTTCTGATTGTATACAAAGGATGAAACATCAGGTGCAATTAAGTAATAAAAATAAACTACCAGAACCACACCTTCTCATGCCAGCACACTGCACTACAGGCAGTAGGAAGCAATAACTATTATATTCCTTTCAACAACTTACATCTGTCTACATATTTTGTTGTTTTGATCATAAAAAGGATGCTATCTACCTGGGATACCGTACTTTAGGCTTTCTCTGTAAGGCACATGAGCGTTTTACAGATCCAGCCCAAAAGTCCTCTTCATGAACATCCTTAGGTTGAGGCGCACCATCATTATCTGGCCTCATGGGATCACAGTCCCCAGCTGATATAGATAACAGGAATCCCCTCAGAGCAATACCTTGCAGCTATCAGTAACATGCTGCAGGAACTAGACTAGAAATGCATCACTCTTAATGGATTTTATAGACCTGCAGTGTCTTATGGCAATTTTCTTGCTTTAGTGAGGTTCTTGCTCACAGCTAATTTCACTCAGTGTACTCAAAGCTTACTGGAAGAAAGCTGGCTAGCGAATCATTTATCTTCTGCACAGGTTTTTGAATTGAAATAAAGTTTTGATCCAGACACAGTCCCCACAGCTGAGAGAATCGGTCATCAAGTACCACTATCACAGCTCGGTGTTAAATTTCTGGATTCACCAAGACTTCCCTGTATCATTATTGCATAACATATAGGGGTATTTGATGTAGTATCAATTCTGCACCAGCTTCCAATGCTTTGGTTTTGGTGGGGTTTGCTTTTTTTTTAATTAACCTGCTTTGTTTACAATTTTACAAGGAGCTTGTCTGTAAAAACTCTTTCCTTTCCCCCTTTTGAGAAGAGTCCTGTTGGACATGGCAATAAGGAACTCTCCAGAATAGTTTTGGTGTCTTTTGGATAGGACCAACTAGAAAAGATGCTCATACAGCATGGTTCAGATTTCCCTCGCATCTAATAAAGTAACTTAGGCCTGAAAAAAAAACAAGCTTACAAACCCATGTAAAAAACAAGGGACAAAAAATTCTCACTCCTGTATAAACCTATTGACTTTCCTTTCCTATTGTGCTTTGCTGTGAGATGTTCTTTAGAGTCCTGACCCTTTATCTTTCAATTTTTAAGATTAGATGTCATCAAATATCCAAATAAAGCCAACTCTTCGCTCTTGCCTTCCCCACCACCACCTTGTAAAAGCTTTTTTTTCTTTATAAAAAACCACTGAAAACCATCCGTCCTTGCCCCATCCTCCCAGTTTTTAATCCTTCCCCTTGTTTAAGTCTGCAAGAGCACAGGACATCAAATCCAGTCCTAAACGTACTCATATCTTCAGGAATCTGAGAGCTAAAATAGACAAGTAGTTCATGTCACAGTCCAGGAAGACACACAGTCTCACCAAGATACATACAATACAAAACAATTAAGAGTTTTCATCCCTTTACCTTGGTCAGTAAAGAAGCAAAGTTTTCCTATGGTCATTCTTAAAGGGAAAATGTATGAAGGAAGGAGAAACTGCTTTGAACTATCCTACAAACCAATTCAGTTTGCACTTCGGATCTAACAGGATGTCCAACTGTATAGCCCAGTCTGCTTAACAAATTACTGCTACTTCTTTCTCAGAATATTTAAAAGGCATTTCCCACCACTTCTTGATCATTCACAGAGTGCTCCCATTTAATTGCTTCTCCCTCTCTACCGGAGCCTCTAATGGTCCTTTTGTTTGCCTCCCCTCTACCCCAGCCTCCTCGAATTAACCTGAAATCCTGCTGAAAGCCATCAGCTGTGGAAATTGCAGCAGGATCAAGTGGTAGCAGGAGGCTACCATACAGCATTGCCTGGCAACATGCTGCTGGGCCCCCATTACATCACATTTCGGTCCTTTATCCTGGCACCCAAGTAAAACTGGGGGGGGGAAGCATGCTATTAGCCAACAAAGCAGCACATCTAAGAAAGGTCCTTCACCTGATAATGAAGTTGTGCAGGCCATTAGCCACAGCTGAGGGCAAGCAGGTCCTCAGTACCACCTGCTCCCTTGCAGAAGGGCTCAATGCAGGTGTGGAAAGGGTGGGGACAAAGGACTCGGGCACAGAGGGAGGATGGGGTCTTCCCTGGTCACTCCTGGAAAACAGCCTCTAGAAGGAGGGGTGCCTACAGCACACACACCATCACCTCCAAACATCCACTCAGTAGCACACTGGTCTTCACAGGGGTTTCAGTCTTGAAGCCAGTGGCAACAGAACTGTTCCTGCCTATTGCCTGTAAGGAACAACTACATTAAACCAAACCAGTGGTTTTCAGTAGCTGGAAAATACCTGTTAGCTTAGGAGGTCAGCTGTCTTTTCCTGGTATGTTTCTTATGGCTTTCTCCCAAGGTCAAAAAAACATCAGAAGTCAAAGTATCAAGACAAACTCATGTGTCCAACAGACTTCTAAATTAAGTTCAGACGCTACCTTTTCATATATTTGCTACTAGCGTAAAAACAACAATCCAGCAAGAACTTTTATTTTTAATATTCTCCAGCCTGCTTTGAGTTCTCCACTTGAAGCTTTCTCCTGTAAGTTCACCTATCTCTCTCACTGTCTTTCCTATTCCTTTTATTTTGACTGTGAACTTAGAGAAGGCACACACAAGATAAAACACATTAGATTCAGCTTTTGCAAGGTCTTTGAAGCAATTATGGAGCCACAGAAGTGTAACACTCAGTAATAAGTTAGACAAGGCCAAGGGGAATGCTCTACTAATAGCAAACATTGAAGGGACTGGCAGAGCTTTGATAGATTTTATTTTACTACATAATACAGAACTCATCATCAATATTCCCAGTGTAGCACTAGGATTCACATTGCAGTGCAGATGGTTCACGTATTTTAAATTGTAATTTAATTATACTGTTCATGATCATACTGTATTTGAACTCCACTGAATTTCTAGTACATTTATGCAAATACCCGATTGCAGAAATATGGCTGTAATAGCCTACTCCCTTCTCATAATTGTCTTTTATTTTTATGCATCTTTTGGATCACAAAAAAATACTGTTTATGCACAGAACCTAAGCCTCAGATATTTACATCTACAATAAGGGCTGTGTTATGTTTCTTTAAGTCTATATCCTGGTTTACATAAACAGCTTCATAGTTTAACATTATAAGGTCTGTAGACACTGGAATCAGCATTAAGACAACAAGGCAGCAGTACACCTTCCTCTGGATCACTGAAATCCTGTATTTAATGTTTATACATTTTGGCTGCAGCCTTAAAAGTTATTGCATAGCCTAAGAATCATTATGGTGGGCTAAACAAATATTGAATGGCTCTGCAGAACATAGTCTTCAGACCCTGCACCAGGCCATCCTTACCTCTTAGCTCAAGTCTATAAGAAAGCTTGGAGAGTTGCATAAGTTACTCATCTCACTCTTCTTCTACTACCATTATTCCTTATCTCTTCTTTCTTTTTTCCTTAAAAGCAGTCACAGGAGGCACCCCTCAGTGTATAAAACAGCCTTTGGTCTCACTAAATACTCGTTGCTAAATTGCATCAAGAAATATAAAACCCCTCTTCCTCTAGCACTAGAATTTGCTCCTACAAGAAGAAGTAGCCTAAAATAAGTAATTTCACACACTCTCTATTTTCTCCCTCTTTCTTACTAAAGCAAAAGAAACTCACCTAAACTTCATCCATTCTCAGGTACATCACTGTAGATGAGCTCTTCTCTGCTACCAGCTCACCCTCAGAAAGCAGGGCTATCTTCTTCCCTCTTGCCCCAGGTGCACTATTTATATCTCACAACACCCACCCTGCAACTCCAAAACTTATGCCCTTCACCTGGACGGTGGGTGGAGCCCAGGGGAGTTTAAATCCTTAACATGAGAGTTCAGGGCCAGCCCTTAGAGGGATAAACTTCTTCTTCATAGGGTTTTTCAGCTGTATTTCAAGAAATTGTCAATAAATAAAACATCTGAAAGCTTCTGGAGGAGGGACTGGAAGCCTCATCTTTAGTCTCCTAGGAGAATACCTTATCATAAGCTCTAGTCGTGCTTATTCTGTTCAACAGATAACTGAAAGTAGCACTTATTTTCTCAGTGCTACTGAGCTCATTGACCTAACCTTTTAACTTTTCCAGGGTTTTAATTCAGGCCTCTGTATTATTTAGCTTTAAGCTGTTAGTTCAGGTTTACTTTAGAAGACCGCTGCTTATCAAAGCACAACAGGTTTTAAAGTTTTCCTGAGTAAAGCAGTCTTTTAAAAACAATGTTGCCCATAATTGGCATGTTACTGGATTAAAGGAAGGTCAAGACATAAAATACAGAGTTTAATTGGTGTGTTTTGGTTTCCCTTTCCTATACCCTCGTTCACGCTGTTGTTTTAACACCACCTCCAGACATGTGAGTCTTCCTAGGTTCTCCCATCTCTGCAGTGGGTTTGTTGCACGTTGACTTCTGTGTCTCCACAAACTTGTTTTTTCATTTTTGCTCTTTCTTTACGCTTACCACCGTTTACACTTCCATAGGTTGGTGATGATTCAGTTCTCAAAGAGTTAAAAACCCATTTCCTTTTCCTGCAGTAGCGCACAGCAAAGGGTTCCAGGGTTCTTGCATACAATTGGACGTGGAATTGGTATTTATTTTGTGACAGTTACATAGGAAATAGGAAACTGAAGGTTAAAAGTTAATGAAGGAGTCATAAAGAAGCTGGTTACGCTTCTGACTGCAATCACTGTACAAAATGTACACCGAAACTCTGAACAGAATTATAGATCACCACAGAGAGGAATAACTGTGCTAACAGACTCATTGTATATGCCATGACATGAAAACAATGAAATGCTCGTTACACGAAAGGGCTGTATAAATTAAAAACATGTAAATACTTCTACCCTAATACTCAGCTCTTAATATAATGTGCCCTTGTGCAGGTAGAACAATGAATGTGTGTGCAGTCCCGAAGATAAATGTGCTTGTCTTGGATGCCGAGCCACTTGGACTTGGTTTCTGTGCTCACAGCCCCCCTGAGGCATATCGTACATACCTCCGCAAATGCACACTCTTTTGTTTACCCCAATTTCTGTTATTTGCCCATTACTGAATGTTTTAATGCAGTGACTATGTAATGTCAACACCGTTTTCTGCTACGTACTTCCATCTTCCCCACCTGGAAGCCATGGAGAACTCTTTCGCAATTAAAGACTCCCGTTGGTTTAAGTAGTTCTGGACTGTAAGTTTCTAAGGAGCTTTAGGACACAGTGGTTATGAACGACATTAATTAAAACTGTAGGAAATGCCTTATTTCTTCCCTTGAAGATCAATATAATTGAAAACAATTCTTTATGGCAATAAGTGGATTGAACCCCCTTGTCGCAGTAGCAGACTCCTGTCCCAGTGGCGGTCAGTGGCACTGCACCCATTGATTTCAGCAGGAGCAGGGTTTTATCCTATTCCTGGGGCCTATTTATGCAAATGCTTTCCCTGTTTTACTTTTTCCTACCAGAAGGCACACTTCACTGCGCCTCTGAGTCTAGCGAAAAGCCCATGGTCGGTGTCACCCAGTCTGGCATCCTGAAGCATTGTCCTGAGAACGAAGATTTCTCGCTTCCTGAGCAGCTGAGCCTGTTGTTTCCTTACTGTCCAAACATCTAAAGAGACTGCTGGGAGTTTTGTCGGCAGGAGGGTTCAGGGAACAGGCGTCCATGTGGGGAGCCTTAGCTGGCATGGTACCTATCCCTCCAAAAGTCTCCGGCTGTTTCCGAAACCTCCATCTGCGGTTTTCAGAGCCCATCACGCAGCCCCGGGTCAGTACGCACAACAACTTGGTTTCCCCATTTCTGCATGTAGTTCATACAGTTCCCTTTTGCATTGCACGATTACTCAGTAGTACCTTTTGAGGGTGGTTTATCTGAAAGGTGGCAGCTTTTAGACTGAAAACACGATGCCAAACCTGCAAACGTGTGTCTAACGTTATTCATGCAAGTAGAGTAAAGCAGACTGTTCCCGTTCTCCTCGTATATTTTCTTTCTTTGCTTCCATCTGTTGCATCCCACATCAACCTGCAAACTTTGATCTCTGCATCTTACGACTGGCAAAAGCACTGGTGAGTACAGAGTAAATAACATCGGCAATGAAGAAGAGCTACTGCTTGAAAGCCTAAAGTAATGATTCTTGGAATTGCAACACTAATATTTTTTTTAGTATGCTATCTTGCCTTATATGGTAAATATGCTAGAAACCCCAATTTCCTGCTATTTTTCTGTATTTTTCCAAAGATGCGCTGTCTTTTTGCAAGGAGCCATGGAGTGATAATTGTTCTTCTCCACTGCTTGGGCTTATTAACTTTTCATTATTTTTTCATTTCTTTGTAACCGTTCATCAAATTCCAACTGAATTTAAAAATAAACACAGATTATGAAAAACTGCAAATAAATTTACGGCTCAGGGAGCCATAATCATTGCCCACAGTTTGACAGAGGAGTAGAATCATTGATTTTGATAGGACCAACACTCAGACTTTGGCTTTGTAAGACAATAAGGCTGCTCTAGATTTTCCTTGGGTTTTCTGGAGCTGGGAGAAGGATGCCATTGCAGGATGCCATGGGATGAATGCCATTTTCTCCGTTTACAGTGTTTAGGATTCTTTTTTGTCAGTGGCTAATATATTCTATAACGTCAGTCAAGATCATCTAAAACCTCAGTCAAGATCATCTAAAACCTCAGTCAAGATCACCCAAAACCTGAGTCAAGATCACCCAAGCCAAGACTAAAGAAACTCAGATGAGTTTACAAATGTTTCTGTATAAATATAATATGCTTGTGTACCAATTTTACTAAACTTTCTTCCTTTCAGCCTTTTTGAATTAAAGTTTAGGGAACAAAGCAAAAGGAATGCGAAATAAAACCTGGGAACAAAAATAAAAATTATCATATAGCTTTCTTAATTGAATGTCCAATAAAATCGCTAGATGAGTAATTTTCCCAGCTTATATCCTAATGCGCAGTTCTGGTTTCTTGTTACTTATGAGCACTATCTAGCCATTTGACTATCATCTCTAATTTCTTTCATTAAAAAAAATCTTCTGGAAACTAAAGAGTGATGACTTGGCATCAATCATCTAAGCCACAAGGAAAATTTCTTCGGTAAGCAGCATGCTGTAAATTAAAATCTGTGACAGTAGATTTTGTGAATAAGTCAGTCATTGATAAAGCTACATTTTAATTAAGTTGAAAAGATCAGAAAGCGTGTTAGTGCGCAAGATAGATAAATCTTCATCACACACACAGGCTGTGTCCTATACCTCTGGGATATAACAGGCATTTTTAAATTTGCAATGAAAATATAACGTTAAGGTTACCTTTACTGATTGCAGATTTGTGCATGGCAGCGTAGAGATGTGCGAAAATAGCTCTTCTCTTCCAGGAGAGCACTCTGAAGTGTCACTCGCTATCCTCAGCTCATTGGCATTTCTTTCCTATTATCTCTAGATCTCAAATCAAGACCTCAGAGTCTCCGTAGCACAGCTCGGCATGATGAATTCTTCATCACTGAACACTTTTCAAGTGTTATTTCATCCTCTGCTGTACGCATGAGGTCAGTCCCGACAGCCAAACTGGCCTGCACTCTGGAAGAAAGAAATATTTAGTTCCTTTGGCTGCAGCCATGCAGGAGGGTTAGACTACAACAGTGGTTCGTTTTTGCCCCAGAGAAGGAAAGCACCCATAAGGCTACCTCATATGGACTAGATGACCTTTAAAGATCCCTTCCAACCCAACGCATTCTATGATTCTATGATTCTATATCACCTCTTTTCCTGCCTCGGACATTACATTCCACATGATGGGGATAACTAAGTATTTTCATATGGTATCATAGATAAGGAAGGTAAATTGCCCTCTACAACTACCTGAAAGGAGGTTGTAGAGAGGTGGGTGTTGGCCTCTTCTCCCAGGTGAATAATGACAGGACCAGAGGAAATGGTCTGAAGTTGCAGCAGGGGAGGTTTAGATTAGATAGTAGGAAGAATTCCTTTCCTGCAAGAGTGGTCAGGCACTGGAACAGCCTGCCCAGGGAGGTGGTTGAGTCCCCATCCCTAGAGGTATTTGAGAAACGTGGAGATTTGGCACTTCAGGGCATGCTCTAGTGACAGAGATTGTAGGGGTTTTTTTGTTTGTTTGTTTTCCTGCATGTGTATGGTTGGACTCGGTGATCTCAAAGGTCCCTTCCAACCATGCAGATTCTATGAGTCTATGATTCTATAAATCCTCACCTGTGGAACAATCAATAACATTGTGTGTTACCACCGATAACTTCCACTTGCTCTCATAGCTTCACATCTGCTATCGACAATTAATTTCATCTTCAATTTACAAGACAAACTATCTGCAAAGGTACGTGTACGTCTTGTACACAGACCTTACCAGGGCACTTTATGGCATTATTTCTACCCAGAGAAGTGGCTGCCCTCTTCCCCCAGTGCTGACGTCTGTGCTGGATTTGAACCTCATTGTACTGTTGGTACTCTATTTCTCTCAGTGGGTATTAGAGAATTCTCTTCATTTCATGCATGGGTGGCTGTAGAAAGCAGAGATGAAGTTTCAAGTCTCTTTATTTAACCCATACAAAATAATTAAAACACATCTTTCATCTCAGCATCCCCTTAGGGCTTAACATATTGTGAGAAACACGTCCTAATGTGAATGAGCTTCAAGACAAATGGTCCTGGCTTTAGTTTGAAAGTCACCTCTGGAAAGAATGCATTTCTTTTCTTATTCATGCCACTTTTTGTTTCTTTTTAAATTCTGACACGTTGAGATAAAATTGTCACATCAAAACTACTCCCTAAATACAAAACCGTGCATTATTTTTTAAATGCGGGTATAAAAGCCCCTTCAGGGCTGGTTTGCGTTAGGCTTTTGCAGCCATCGAAGCTCCCTCCCTTTCGTCCAGGAGCGAGTGCCTCAGCCCTCCTGCCCGCCTCTTGCTGCCAGAGCTGCAGCCCGCCAGGGCAATGGCCAATTTTTCTCCCCAGCTTTGTACTCCCTCTCTTGGCACAGGCCTGGCGGTGAACGCAGAGCTCTTACGGTCTCCTCCGGGTCTGGCAGAAATCACGACCAGTGGTGGGCAGGTCAGGCTTGCCTTCCCTGAGCAAGCTTGCCCAAGGAACGGCTCGAATAATTTGTCATTGCCACGCTGTCTGGCATCATCGCCCGCGTCCAACACTTGCAAAGGAAGAGGGTATTGGGAAATAAAACACAACTAATAATCAGAAATCTCTTTAGCGTGCTAAAACATGACTAAAAGACTCAGAATGGTGTTCCAACACATGGCTGTATTTTATATCACAAACATTCTCCCTGGCTTATTATTTATTCTTTCAAGCGTTATTCAGTGTAAGCAAAAGCATTGCCACTGAGCCCAGTGAAACGAATGTATGTTCTCCCAAGTCAGGACAGGCAAGGTGTTTCCCTGCAAAAAGTTGCAGCTACCTAATGAAGCAGCACGTTAATTTTGATGTACAACCACAAAGCCCCACAGAAGGCTGTTTTTATTTGTATTATGTTCTCACGTCTCCAAGAAATACAGGTTCAAAACAAGGTGTCATTCGCTCTAATAGTATGGAATGGGGCTGTTCTTCCCAATAAACTCAGGAAAGGCCTGTGGTATGTCTTTCAGCAAGTTAAACAAGACTCTATTAAAGAAAATAGATCCCTCTCTCTCTGACCCAGAGCTCCTATACATGTGTTTATAAATTCCCCCACCCAAATTCTTTCATCAGATACGTACGTATGAGCCCCAGCCATGACACACTTACACTCATGGAAATGCATCAAGCTCCCCAGTTCTCAAAAAGCCTTATAAGACTTTTGTACAGTTATGAGTACAGAAAATTACTCTAATGAAGAATCTACTTAAACTTAATTGTCTCATTTAATTGGACTGTTTAAATTGCTAATCATTTTGTAAGTATTACTTTCTAAGTTGGTTTTAGTGAGTAGTTTGCCCTTTTTGTTGTTGCTGGAGGAATTCAGTAATAATTAACTGACCTAGTGTGTAATTATACCGCTGAAAATAAGCTATGAGACATTTAATAAAAGGAGACTATTAGCAGGATTTGAATTTATGACCTTCAAAATATGAAGCAAACACTTTATCCATGAGGTCACAGCAGCTTTCGCTACAGTCTGAGAATTTACGGTCACTAGATTAGCCACAGAAAACCTCTGCTCTCGTTCTTTGGATGTACGGGGAACGCACTGAGAAACAGATTAAAATAATATTAGAAGAAATATAGCAGTGGAAAAATGCTTGGGAAAGCTTGTTCCCCTTAAACCTCCAGATCTATACGCGTGCCACAGGCTGTGGAAGTCAAACGTGATGTGTACGTTGAGTTTAGTAAAAAGAAAGCTGGGTCCATACCTCTGTGTCTCTATACGAATGTACCGGTATTTGTTTTTTCAGTATTTTTATTATTGGTGGCTCAAGTAGCAAAACAGCGCAGTCGTGGGCATCCTGCCATGGCTTGGAGGAGGCCAGACCGTACGGATAATATGTCAGTGGCTGGGATATGTGTGATTTAGGGAACATTTGCAGCTGGATATTTGCAGATATCCTCTCACGTTTCGGGAGCTTGCCTGCTCTGCTCCCATGGGAGGTGGAGATTTGTGGGCACGGACACCCATAGCAAAGCCGAAGACTTTGGGAGTTGCTGCATACGGTAAGGCAGCAGATGCGACAGCAAACGCAGAGCTCTGGGGGCTGAGAATTTCCCCCTCGCCTTCCCTATGAGGCACCAGCCTGTAACGCCCTTTCCTCAGCTGCGATAAATGGTCATGGCATTTTAAGCTTGAAGCTCTGCCCATGTCCGAGTCCTTTCAATGCCCAGTTTACAGGACACGGTTTGAGATAAGAAAATTACTAAGCACCTTGGCTCTCACACAGCCAGGCAGTTCGCACCATGTTTTCTTTAGCCTTTAGGACAGAATATATTTTACCGAATCGCTCAGAGTTACAAGAGCTTTGTCTCATTGGGACTTCAAATAATTTGATAACTTGTATATTCGATGAGACCATGTACTTCCAGATGCGTCGTACGAGGAAATAATCTTGCAGCATATGCCAAAGAAGCTGGTATCTGTGAAAATACCCTAAAGCCAAGTGCAGGTTGGAAAGATCCCAGTGCCTTCTGCCGGCCAGAGAGCCTTTACAATACCAGGTAATTAGGATCCCATAGGATGGGGTCTGATATTTAGGTAGAAAGCTCAGAAAGCGTAAGTGGGAATACATTGCAACTGGTAATAACTGTTTTCAGTGCTGCTCAGGTCTGTTCCCATTCTTCATCCTGCGTACCTAAGCACAATAACACTGTGTCTAAACATAAAATGAGAAACTTGGACCGGAGGAATATTTGCATTACTTCTTCCCTATAGACCAAACAGTGTCTTTGAGACAAATAAAGAGGAGGGATGTGTCACCTAAACTCTGTGAGTCATTAGTGACGAGTGTGGCATGGCTGTAAACTGCCAAAGTTTGGTTTGTCTGTCCCCCATGGGCACGCAGCTCTGGGTGCTGTGATCAGCATCACTTTTCAGGAACTATTCTGAGTGGTGGGCTGGGACAGAAGGACAAAGAATAAGTATTCACTAACTGGCTTTAATTGAAAAGAATAAAGGCCACGTCGTTAGATTTTGATAATACACCCAAGTAATAATTGTTCCCGATTGCTTGCTGATTTACAGGGCAGAAAAGCCTGTGCGCAAACAGATTTGCAAGCTCTGACTTCTAAAACAAGCAAAACCACTTCTCAGCTGTAAGACGGAGGAATGGTCTGCGTTATCAAACGCGGGTCCAGTTCAGGCAAGGTTGATGACCTCAGTCAAATATTTATTAAAGGGGAAAGAAGTATTTGTAGTGACTTGTTTATTCTAGTTCTTGCTCACACTGATAGGATTTCCTCCCCTGCGTTATCACGCTGAAACCTTCCTTGTGCCTAACTTTGTCTTTTGGAAAGGTTTCCAGTCCACATCCCACTTTTCCTGCTTTTCAGCAGTAGAAAAACAAGCAGCTCATTTCGCTGGTGGGTTACGTGGCTTTCACGGCCCCCAGAGCAGGGTGGTGATGGTGGTGGCGGTGGTGGCGTTGATGGTGGTGGTGGTGGTGATGGTGATGGTGGTGGTGGTGATGGTGGTGCTGGTAGTGGTGATTGTGGTGGTGGTGGCAGTAATGGTGGTGGTGGTGGCAGTGATGGTGGTGGTGGTGATGGTGGTGCTGGTGGGGGGGGGGGGGCAGCTCAGAACAAAACAAGGATGACTTCTCCAGGGAAGGAGCACCGCAGCGGCAGCTTGTGGCCAATCTGCCGTCCCAGAGGATGGCTGCAAATTCAGCTTAGTAATGTTGGAACCGTCATGCATGATGAAGATGAAACAGCTAAATACTTTTATCGGCCTCATTTGTCTCCTGAGCTATACTGTGGAACTAATTGCAAAATTACATCTAATAAAAAAAAAAAAAAAGTCATGTGTTTCAGCTTTATTAGGGATACATTATTGCCTGCGTAATATGAAAAGGGTGCAATAAAAACTACATTCAGGTTTGGCAACATTTTCTCCATGCAAGATTTGAAGTAATTTTTAATGTACTTGCCACTGGTAAGATAACACCTAATGCTTTTATAGTACTTTCACCTCTGGATCTGAAAGTAGTGTGTGAAGGAGGGCAAGTACAATAATTTCTGCAATTATAAGAAGAGATTAAGAGGCAGACAAGCTGCAAAACATGCCCAGGATGATGACGTAAATTAGCGACAAGCTTGGTAAAGAGGTTCGTCTTTACTGGCTTTTCAATACTACAGAAGATCAGCTACTTGCGACAATAATAATGATAATTGGAAATGGGAGGGTTTTAAAATTATTCTATCCATATAAATTAAGCATCGCTTTCATTAAAAGAAATGGCTTTTGGCTTCTACAGAACAGAATTCCTCGCACATCAGTGTGGTCTGAGGAGAATTAGTCCCTTTTTAACATACTTTATAAGTAAGTTAAAAAGTTTTCCATGAGTAGTATGTTCTTCTCAGCTACTGAAATATCATCAAGGATCTCATTAACCTCCTGTTCTTTTAAGCACAGCACTCCCAACATGGCACTGTCCTGATGCAAGTTTTCTATTTCTTCTGGCCAGCGTTCATCACAGAGCAATGGCAGACGTAGATCCCTGCTCAACGGGGCTCTATATACAGTTTAAGTACAGCGTGTTTTCACTACACGTCATGTTACGTTAATGGGAATGTTTATTTTAACAAATGAAAAGTTATCCAATATACGTTAATGTCGGTAATCTTGTGTTTACCGGAACTGTCTCCAAAAATACTAGAATACATTTATAGCCAATCTTCATTTCGAATAAAATGATCGTTTTCTTCTTCGTGGGGTTTTTCTTCCTAACCAGAGTTCAGAGAATAATTCCTCTTAATTTTCTTGATAAACATCGTTTTACTTTCTGTTTACTACTAACAATCCATTTTATTTTTTTTTAATTTATTTTAATTGCATTAAAAAGCTGTTTAATGGAAGTATGCCAGCAGGTCATTGTGCATGACCTATGTTCTATCGGGGAATTACTAAAACTAGATTATTTTCTTCCTGGCAAGGGAGAAAATTTCGAGCCTCACCTCGTGCCAAGGCAGCGGTTGCTCACACGCTGGTTCAACACCAGCAGCTACTTCAGGAGCACTGAGGCAGATCTCTCCGAGCAGCCGAGGGTATGAGACACTGGCTGGTGTACACGCAAGAGGGCATGGATTCTGCTGTATATGCTCATATGCATTCATACGGGCGCATATTCCGGTGAGTGAGCAGACTGCGTCTGTGTCGCTATTCAGACCAGGTTTTCATAACCACTCTCTTTCCTTTTTTTCAGATCTCAGTCTGAAGGGGGCCTACAAGAAAGCTGGAGAGGGGCTTTTTACAAGGGCACGTAGTGATAGGATGAGGGATAATGGCTTCAAACTGAAAGAGGGTAGATTGAGATTAGATATTAGGAAGAAATTTTTCACTCTGCGGCTGGTGAGACACTGGCCCAGGTTGCCCAGAGAAGCTGTGGCTGCCCCATCCCTGGAGGTGTTCAAGGCCAGGCTGGATGGGGCTTTGGGCAGCCTGGTCTGGTGGGAGGTGTCCCTGCCCAGGGCAGGGGGTTGGAACTAGGTGATCTTTAATGACCCTTCCAGCCTGAACCATTCTGTGGTTCTATGATCTTGTTCTTCTGATTTTAAGAATCTCTATTCAGTGTATCAGATGGAGAATTAGTGTCGCTCAAATACTTGAAATTGCTATTTTTACCTGAGTACTCACACGACTAGTCTCATCGACCTGCTGATTAAAAGGCCAGGAGGAGCCACTGTGATCATGGTGTCCAACCTCCCAAGTAACGCTGAGCTCAGGACTTCCCAGAGGGTTTGCAAGGTCAGGATCAGATCATGGAAAGCATCTTTGATGATGTCTAGAGCCTTAAAGGAGATGAGGGAACATGGAGCAGTCCCTGATTCTTAGAATCTGACTTAAATCAAGAGCCAAGTCAACATCATATTTTTGGCACCCACTATGGTGTCTGGACATTTGCTGGCGTAACCCTTGTCAGCAGAAACAACACTGGCAGTGGTCCGTGTGATGTGACAGCAGGCTGTGGTGACATCCCTCCCCATGCAGACTTCACTCGGGAACCGTAACCACGGCTTAAGGCTTGATAGTATCAGTGCTGCTTGAGCTCACGCCAGCAAACTCACCTGCACCTCAGCTGGGAAATGGTGGGGACCAGCTTCCTTGTGCTCTCTGGGGAAAGGAGCCGGACAGGGATGTCCAAGCTCAAAAACTTCCCTTTCTGTGTCCACTGCCTCATAGAGAGATGAGTGGTGGGGGAAGGTGGGCTGCCGCTGCATTTCCTTGCCCAAACCAGCATAGCCATGGAGAGGACAAGGACACAAGTCCCCAAAATGGCACTTATTCCCCCAGCTGGCACCAGACCTGGGCAGACGGTGAGGTCTTCATTTGGCCCGCAGTGCAGCATTTCTTTCATGCGTAGGGTGGGTTTTCCCCGGATGAGCCAAGATATGGTGCCATGTGTACCATGTCAGCCTGAGTACTACGCACAGTCCTGAAAAACTCCAGGATTAGGCAAGGGAGATCCCACAGTGGGTGTTTTCTACCTTGGCAGCAGCTTGGTCCACACAATTGCTCCTCACTGGAAGAAACAGCAATGGCAACATGCTGGGAATAATGTGGGGTTATTGCAATATTGTATTATATTGTATTTTATTTACATTTATTTATATTTACAATATTATTGCAATATTCTATTATAATGTAATTTCCTTTCTAACACTAATCTGCGGTGGCTCCACTGACTTCCAGGGAGATTTCACTACTGGCATTTTCAAGCCTGAGAGGGAAGGTAGACCCTGGATTATAAACCGCTGCTCATCCATCAAAGACAATCTCAGCTAGTCTCTCAAGTGACAGCACAGAAACAGCCGGAATGTAATAAAGGGCTTTGTAAATAGCATTATTTTTGAGTAACATTTTCTATTCAATCATGAAAATTGAGTTTACAAGCAGTCTAGCCAGATGGTCTGCTTTAGGTGAACACTTGAGCTTTTAGTGGCAATGGAAATGAGTGCTCTGGTGGGAGCCAGGAACTATAGGATAGAGGGACAAGGCTAATAAGTTTCAGGAACCCTCCGTCTGAACCAAAGTACATTTTGTACAGACTATACCTTGCAATGAAAACTGAACTTTTCACATACCACGCTATTTTTAAATGTATATCGAAAACAATCAAACAATCCCAGTAGACAACAGGAAGATATCGTGCTTTGAAATAAATTTTCCCATACTCCTTCGTTCTAGCCTTCACACAATTCCCTGTCCTCACCTGACCTAATAGAGGCAAAGTTTCTGCATGCCAAAGCATCCCGAATACATCTTTGCTCTGCTCAAACAAGAAATACATGCCGGGTGACCCCTTAGACTGTTGTCCCCCTCCCTGTGCCGCCTCCGGTGTCCTCACGCCAGCACAGCTCCACCAGACATCCAGCATTCTTCACTCCTGGGCTGGCTTCATTTCTCCCACATAGCTCCACCACCAACATAATAAAACCGAGCTTTTAGGGAAAAGAAGCGACAATATTGTCTTTCTTCATGGGCAGCTTACAGGTTGAGTTAGAGTTGCAAATTTTTTCGAATGCTGTGAAGAAAAAATTAGGAATGTTGGTGGATAGTCAAAAATTTAGAGTTGGTGCTGTGATTTGTGTTTCAGTAATCTGCAGGGCATGTAAACCCTTTACAAATGAGAATGTAGTGGACAAAAATAGTTTAAATTTTGTAATTTGGAGGTGCAGCTCTCAGTTTTAAGGCAAAAAAAAATGAAGAAGGTTATTGAAGGGATCATAGAGACTCACCAACATTCAAGTGCGTTGAAGTGTTACTTCTAATAACGCTGGTGAGTGTGTTTTGAACAGATAACCCTTCCAGTAAACAAACAGGGAACCATGGCGTTGTTCCCAGCCGTTTGCCCAGCGCTGGAGATCTGCAGGGGCTACAGACCGTGGGAGTCGAGGCCAGGACTATTCTGGGTTCTGGGCAACCTCCTTCCACTTAATCCTTCTGATTTCAGCTTTAATCTTGAGGTATCATTCCCATTTCAGCGTTGTTTACAGCTAAGGGGGACGGGAGGATTCTGGAGCTGATTTAATCTAAACACAGAGAGCTCAAGGCTGCCCAGACCTATAAAAGGAAATAAATAAACTCCTTTGAAGATCGGAATTGTAACAAGAATGGTTTTGTTTGGTCTTTATTTAGCTTCTAGGAAATGAAATTCACGTTGTAGGAGCTAGTTGTGCTGTGTGCGTGTTTGTTCTTAATTAGCTAGAAAAACTTTGCGTGTGCAATGCAGAAAAGAAAATCTTGGCACTACCAAGACTCTGTTCCTCATGTAATTTGTTTTGGTTTATTTCTCAGTAGCATTTATGAGATTGTGTTCACGAAATGAAGTTACCAGAGCAGATTAAAAAAAATTAATGAAAACAAAATGCGTATGAAAAAATAAATTATCATGTGGTTATGTGTATATCCATGCAGCTACATAAAGGATATGGGAAGTATAAAGTACAAGTATGTGGAAAGTCTAGTAGGAGTTTGGGGATAAACCTTTGAATTGAAGCTGATGTATCCACTAGTCGGTGAAAGTTCAAGAATGGAAAGAAAGATTTTTGTTTTCAGTGTTTAAGGAAAAAGGAATAATTGCCACCTTTCCCACGATCAACTGAACTGTAGTAGTAACAGAGTACAGGGAATCCCCAGCAAGAAGGGATGAGGCAGATCCTCATTTTGCTCACAGTCATCGCGCCTCTAAAGCAATCCTACCAGCTGAGCACCTTCCTCACCATGCAGACGTAGTCAAAATAATGCCTCACTTCTCATATTTTTATTTTAGGGACTATTGGCTTAGGAAGAAGCCGAGGAAAACCCTAAGCTTTGCTTTCGTAGCTGTGCTGGAAGAACGAACGCAATTTTCCTCTATAGCAAGCATGCCCTGCAAGGCAGGTGATCAAAGCATCTGGCCATCCCTGCCAACAATAACTGGGAGTTTCTGTAGCAGCAAAGGAATGACGGCACAGGAGACGTGAGGAATGCCGCAGAGTCACAGGTCAAGCTTTAATGGCCAGCAGAGCCCGGAGTGGGATTCCTGCGATTCCTCCTTCGTGATGGTTTTGGCTGATAAAAAGGCACGGAGTGGGCATGCTCGCAGAGACGCCAGGCAACCTCTGTTAAAGTTAAAGCCTAAACACGGTTGATAGAGTTGCAAATCAATGTGCGTTAAGCAGGGAAAGATGGATATGGTCAAATCAGAGCATAAAAAAGCCACACAGAGGATCTGTGGAAAGCCTTGCATTACATACATATACAGCAACAAAAATAAATAAATAGCCCCAAACTGTGGTTTTGTCGTGATTACATTACTAGTATAATAATTTCATTATATAAACCCCATTGACGTTAAAATACACATTATGTTGCAGTCTCCCTTGAATAACAGTAAATGACTGATCATTATTTATTAAAATCGTCTTTCCAGGCCATTTTCTTTTGAAGTAGCAAGCCTGAATTTCAAAACAGAGCATGAAACGTTAAAACACAGTCAGGTGGACAGATCAAAATACAAAGCCCGGGAACAGGTGCATCTCAAAATCCTAGTCCAAGGTGTTTCACTTGAAATTTTGTTACGAGCAAAAATAGTAATTACTGATTTATATGGAGTTAAGAATTGCTTGTTAGCCCGGTTAATGTTCTAACAATCTAACTGATTTATTACTCATCTAGTCAAAATGCTAGGCCAGGACAACACCGGTGGCCTCTGAATACTAATGGCAAAACCTTGTCATTTGGACTACAAATGCCAAGAGATATCCTTAGGAAATATGATTTACAGTTGTTAAACCTTTTTAAACCCTGTTTTTTTTCCTTTCAGAAAATCGTATTTCATTTGTCAATTAAAGAAAAAAAAAAAGAAGTTATTTGAGGATTTAATTTATAAATTATGGCTAAGAAAATATTCTGAACACTTTGGAGTGACTGCAACCCCAGATCCCCACACCACTGACAGATAAATAAGCAAATTAAATAAAAGGTGACATTGGATCTCCGCTTCCCAGCTTATCGGGTAGTTGGGTACAGACAGATCTTGTCGAAGAATTGGTCTCCTAAGAAAATAACTCTGCTTTCTCGTATGGATCAGGCAGAGAGACTAAATTAAAAAGGACCTTCTCCATTTCAACACTTAATATGATGCCCTAATTTGTAGTGGTTTGGAAGGTTAAAAGCAAAGCAAAAAGTAACTTCATTTAGTATCTTACCACAGGGATGCCATTCCCAATGAGTACATTTTCTTACGGCTCTTGGAAAAACAGTCTAAAATGAAAGATGAAATAGCGATACTGTGGGGCTTGGGGTGGTTATTTTATAATAAGTGTTCTTCACAGTAAGTAATAATGATATTTCTGATACTCAAACTTGATTTTTCCCAAGAGATCTCCTATTTTGTTTGATTATTCTCCTCTATGGAAAAGGTATCTCAGGAAAAAAGTCTTCAGTGCAAGACTAAATATAATCCTGAGGAGTCTTTTGGATACTGAAGGAATCCCTGAGTGAGATGTTATACCTCCGTTGTGTGGACGTGGGTCCGTGGTGGATCGTCTGATGTGCAATAGTCATTGTTCACGGCCCTCCAGTATTGATGAAAACATACTGAGGAACAGAGAGGGCACACGTACAATGAAGGGTGTCCTTTACAAAGCTGGAGGGCAAGGAAGCCAGTTTTGTCTGCTATGAAGTTTCTACATCACCATGAGCCTCCAGAAAATGTATTCCTCTTGCATATTTATATATGTAAAAGCACACCCAGCCCTAATTGGGAAGTTGTATTTTAGTATCAAACTCATGCCTGAATAGATGGGCTGAGGATGGTAGAGCGACTCCTTTTATTCAGCAACTGAAATGTTCGTATTTCCCAGAAATAAAAATTCTAATGGCAAAATGCAGCCACTTTGTCCTGTTCTTCCCAGTTGCTGGTGGGAAGAGTCGTGCTACATAACAGATGGCAATACTTCAATAAATTTTGGGTTATTTCAACAAAATCATTTAAAATTCATAGCATGTAGTACATTGAGGTAGGTACTGTCAGCAGCTCAGAAGTGACAAACTTCACGCATGACTCTAACCCATTTGACAGTATTCAATGGGATCAAAAGCAGCTGGGGTGGAAAGGAAAGTGGGTTTTGTTGTTCTTTGTTTAAATACCTGCTTGGTAAAGTCTTACTCATTATAAATCGATGGTAGTTTTCAGCGATTCTGAAGTCAATGCTTCAGTGACGGCCAAAAAACCCACGGACAAGCGCAGTCAAGCAGCAACAGAATTGCACTTTGAAGACGTTTTCTTACAGACTCTATTGGGCTACGAACACTGCCAGTGCCAGGGGAAACAAAAGCAGAAAAAAAACAACCCATGATTCAGAGCCTGGTGGCTACATGTCCCCCTTCTTATGTGGCCCTCAGATGCCCCTTTTATCTTGTACTAATGGGAACATTGAGATGCAAAGTACTAGACCAGCACCAAAAACAATAAATAAATAAGTAAAATAATAAAAAAAAAACAACCCATACAGCAAATAAATGAGCATAATGGGTAATTTTTACAGCTCTCCGAAAGGCTTTAGAAACGTAGGTTTAATTTTATGGTCGGTTGTGTGCAAAGCTGATGAAACAGAAACACGGTCCCTCAGTCAGGCACCAGAGCAATTGTAGCTCAGCTGCCCCCAGCACCAACAGGGTGCTGTGGAAACCCCCCGCCCCAAACAAGCCGAAAACTAAGGGCAACAACAAACAGAAGGAAACTGGGATTCAGTCCCAGAAAGAAAACGTCTACATTTGAGAAGGAAAAAAAAAAAATATTGTAGAGAAGGTTGTGACACAACCTACTTAGGATGTAAATTTGGCGGCAAGCGTACGCAGAGCGTGCCATGGGAAGAATGACTCGGATGAAATCAAGCTAACTGCAGCAACAAAAAAACAAAGAGCAAGAGCTTTGTACGAACAACCCAGTCATGTGTAGCCTTCAGGAGGAGGATATCTTTTGCTAGTACTACCACACACGTATTAAGGATGAGTTTTAATCTCCCAGTCAATGACAAGGAAGAAATTCTTTCCTGTGAGGGTGGTGAGACACTGGCCCAGGTTGCCCAGAGAAGTTGTAGATGCCCCATCCCTGGAGGTGTTCAAGGCCAGGCTGGATGGGGCTTTGAGCAACCTAGTGGGAGGTGTCCCTGCCCAGGGGAGGGGGTTGGAACTGGATGGTCTCGAAGGTGCCTTCCAACCCAAACCATTCTGTGATTCTGTCACTTGGTAAAATTATTCCCTGCGCTGCCTTGAATTCCAGCGCTCAAATAAACGTGTCTTGCAATTGGGGTTTATTTGCAAGTTGAACCAGAGAGCCCTCCACCCGCAGTGGCTCAGCAGCTGCGTGCTTTCCAAGGGCTCAGGCTGGGAAAGGGTGGAAAAATCCGACCCCTGGAGTGGCATGTGAAATGATAACCTTAAATGCTAAAAATCCCGCTCCTTGCTCCCGCCTCCTCACAGCCCAAACTGTTCAGCAGAAAGTAAAGCAAGCCCCTCACAGGTCAAACGAATGGGTATTTGAGCCTTGTGGGTTTTATCCAGGGTAGCTCAGATACATGTGTCAGGAGATACATGAGCGAAGCCAGGGATTTAAGTGGCATGTAGCCGCGGAATGGAAAAAAAAAAATAAAATAAATTTGCAGCTCCTATCAACAACTTCCATCTTCTGCAACTGTTTGAGGAAATAGCTGGCTTCAAAACAAATCAGTGGAGGTTTAGAGGGCTGCATTTCAATTAATCTCAGGAGGAAATAGGAGGATGGGAGGAGGGGTCTCTCATTATACTTTAGACAAAAAAAAAAAAAGCTGTGAACTTGCTGTATTCTGAGGTTAACAAAGGTGCAAAAGAAATTTGAAGGTTGAGCCCATTAAGAATTGCAATGCTATCTGCTGTGAAGTGGGCTTCACCTAGGGTTTTGTGCTAAGAGACTGCTGGCAGATGAGGAATGAAGTTAGTCCCTGCCAGAAAGATTTATGGTGGAAGGATGGGATGGGAGTGTTTGAGACAATTAGAAATAAAAATAATATTAAAAGATAAAATAAATTGAAGCCAATGTACAGAAAAGTATGAAAAGGGAGGCGCTAGAGAAAAAAGACTAGAATTAAATCATGGACATGGTATTTATTGGTGCAGACTAAAAGTCACATACCTCAGAAATGCAAATGATATTGCTTAAATTACACAACTGAAATTAGGCACTGGAGGGGAAGCAAAGCTGTTTCTTTAAGATATATTTCGGATCAATTGATCAAGCGATGCGAGCATTGTGCTTTCATTTTCAGAAAAGATTGGGCATCAGACTACAAAACAAATGAAAGGCTAACTATACTACTCATTACCCTTGCTGGAGAATTTACAGCCAACGTAGTAGCTTTTTACAGCAGTGCAAAAATGTTATTATCCATGGAATTTGTCACAGCGGGAAACTCTTTCAAGTGGTCTGCCTTTCCCCTTGTTTTTTAATTATAGGGTAGCGTATGAACTTTGCCATTCTATTAACGGAGTGTCATCTTTTGCTATAAAGACACGTGACATTATGTACAATTCAAAGTCCGGTTTGAAGGAGAGAAGTCTCCTTGGTTTGAAAAGAATGCAGCCAGAGCATTTCCAAACTGCAGTTTTATATGAAATAATTCCCTGCCGCTGTGCCGGGACAGCCGGCACCCAGTGGCTGGTTGACGTGAGAAGATGACGCTAACCAAACCTCCTCACGCCAATGAGTTGGGAGGACAGGTAGGTATGGTACCACCAAGGATACTGAGCTCTGCCCTATAAAAATGGGTCTCAACTCTTGACCAGATGGACCTTGGGTCTCAACCGGAGCACTGTTTTAGGCTGGCTACCGTTTGAAGACAGCTATAGCCATGCTGGGTCATCTTGTCAACATGTGTCCCCACCTTGCTGAAGGCCAAGAGCACTGGTGGAGCCATGTGAGAGACTTTCCAGGCTGTCACCTCTTCCAGCTGGCAAGCAGAAGGCTTTAACCTCCTCAAAGCTGAATTTCAACAACCACTATGTTCTTTTGTATGGCAGGAAAAAATATTCAGAGGATAACATTTTCATCTGTTTAGGAAGCCTTTTTGTCTTTTAGCACATTTAGTGCTTTCAAACTTTGAGGGATTTTATTCTTTGGTGTAAATCCATTCAAATCAGGGCAGTAGGAGTAATAACAATTAGGTTTTGTAGCAGAAAAAACGATATTGCTAAGAAGACATTTGTCTCACAAGAGGACTTCTAAGATGAAGAAGGCGGCTTGAACTTTTGGAGCTAGTGAGCAGTATCTCACCAGCTGTGCCACCGCGGCTCTGCTCAGTATCAGGCAGGTATCAAACGGCACAGCAGCCTATCGCACCTCCCAGCCTCTGGCGTTGAAAACCTGGTCATGACTCCTATCTGCTTTTCAGCAGAGGTTTTACTTATAACTGTAAAGAAGAGGGCAGTGTGAAGCAGACGGCACCGCAGCAACAGGGACGGTGCTGGTGAGACAGGCACCGAGCCCTCTGCTTGGACAGGGAGCAGGACACCGGTCGGGTCTTGCCCGACCCTCAGGACATGACACTACTTGTGCAGCTCCGTAATGAAGGACGTACCCTTGCATGCCAGGCAGCCTTCCTCAGCATGGGACTCAGTGTATCTCAGGTGAGGCACTGGGCTGTTTGATTTCCCTTTAATTCCAAACCAAGAGAAATGAAAAAAAATTAAAAAAATAAAAAATTCAACTTACAGGCACTGGTGGCTGTTATTTGATGAAGCCCGATCGCCCTGTCGCTTATTCTCGTACTGTCAGAAGCAGCAATAAAGCAGTTTCTCCCTGTTGTATTTCAGCCATCAAACAGGAAAACCTGAGAGGGCAGCATGCACTGGGGAAGGACAAGGAGAGGGGAGGGAAAGGGTAAGACTAATGAACCGAGGGAGGAAAGAAAAAAGAAAAGTGGAGAAAAGCCCAACCGAAAAGGAAAAAAATTAGGTGTAAAAACCTGACTGTCCTGAAAATGAAGTGGAATGAATTTCTTGTCAGTGTGTACGTGTTAGACCAAGGCGATCTCCTGGAGGTAGATGAATCACCTCAGAGCTTTCACACATGTAGACCCCACAAAGGCAAAGTACAGCTCTCTCATACATCAACCTACACCAAATCGCGGATTATAATGCGGCAGAAACACTGGCTAATCAGCTACATAAAACAAGTGACTATTTCTTGAATATTTGAAACTAGAAAAATGATTGGGTTAAAAGAGAGTTAGATTGGGAATAAAGTTTTTGCATTTTCATCTTTTTTCTCTGAGCCCTTAAAATCAGCTCTTTGCAGCAGCAACCAACTTGGCGGTTCTGCATGTAATTTGCTAAGGAACTATATAGCATTTCTGGTCCACGAATCAATCCTTAAGTAATACAATAATATGAATAAATATTAATTTTATAGATAGAGGGAGTATCTTATGTTTAGATGAAGAGCCAGAAAATTGGATACTTTCCTCTGGTTAAAAGCTTCGTCTTGCTCTGCGGGCAATGGGCTGATTCGGACAGCCAGATGTAAACATCTCAAGACTATGTAGAAGCTGCGCATCCTGGTTATTCTATAGGAAACAAAACACAGACTTTCCCAGGCAGTTGGAAATGTGTACAGCAGCCCTTGGTGATAGACCTCAAATCACCTTTGGGAAGGTAAGCATAATTACCTCTGTTTACATGGAGAAAGCAAGGTACACAGGGACGGAACGACTCCCTCAGGTCACAGAATGAGCTATTGCAGAAATGAGAATAGAAGCTAGTTCTTGTCATCCCAGAGCCCTGCCTTCTGATTCTTGTCTCTCCAGATTAAGATCTGAAGTGGGGCATACCTTTATTATGCAAACTTCTTTTTTTCTTCCCTCTTGGAGAAAACTCGGGTCAGGATTCTGGCTTTGGGTCAGGAGCTTTCACGCAGGTGCAATTTCTACCCGTGTATGAAGGGCATCGTGGTGAGACACTTTAACAGTCGATGTGCGTGTTCTGTACCTAATATCAGCCTACAGCAGTGAGGGACTGAGCAATTATAGAATTATTATAGAATTATAGAATTATTGTAGAATAATATCAGGCAGCAGAACAGAGAGCAGCACTTTGGCATCGCACCACGGCCACACAACACAGCGACCTTCCTTGTGTCCCTACAGGCTGGGCCTGAAAGGAGAACAGGCTTCCAAACGCAAAAGAAACAAGCAACGCCTTCAGAGAGACCGGATGGTGGCCACAAGGTTATGAAAAGCCGTATCTGGCCTTTCTCGGAGGAAGCGGTGTACGGGCTTTTGCTGATTTTGGCTTGCTCTGGTTTGGCATGTAGGAGCTCCTGCTGCATTAAAAAAAGTCGTCATTTTTGTGGGAAAAGTGCAATGATTCAAAGTAAAGAGGTGATTTTATGACATTTCTGTACCTCACGTCAAGCACTGCTTACCAGCTGCCCACTTCAAACAGAGCTCTTGGCCAAACTAGGTCTTCCAGGAGAATCTCAGCTTTAACTTTCCCCAAAACTTTCTTCTTCGACACACGACCTTTTCCTTACCCTAGCTACTTCTGGTATTTTGGATAGCAATTTGTCCCCTACTACCGCCTTGAGTGCCTACGTCTGCAAGTTTTTGCCTTTTACTTGGAAAATCTTTGCTGTTCCACTTTCCAACACAGCCCTCAGCCTCCAAGCAATACGTGACAGCAATCGCAAGCAAACGAACTGATTTGTCACCATCAGCCTAACTCTGCTGCTTGCACTTGCCCGCCTGCATGGAACAAATTGCAGACTGCGAGCCTGAAGTTTAGGAGTGAAGCGAGTGAACCGAGGACACCTGGAATATAAAACACAGGAATGTATTCCTGCAGACCCGGGATAGGTACTTCAGTAGCTCCAGGAAAAAAATATTTTCTTTGTTCTTTTCAGGGTGATGTGCAATTCCGGCTGGCGTTTTCCTCCAGGTTTTTACTAAGATCAGTGCTTGCAGTTCCATTTATGTGGTATTTTCTAGGTCAGTTTTTACTTCTGCCTCTCTGCAGAAAGTTTTTGGATCTATTTACTTGAGCCTAAAATACCCCCAGCTCTTACAGTATTCTGAAAAAGTCACCTAAGTCAAAGTGCTACTGAAATACCCTGCATTTTGTGGCTGTCTTACTTAAGGTTATGCAGTTATAGTCAGTAAATGCACTGAGATGAGAGAAAAACAGCTGCTTTTCAATGTCTGAGGTGCTTTTTCCGAAGGCAGGAGTGGCCCTTCAGGCATTTTGTACTCCTCAGTGTTGGAGCTCTGCTAATAAGGGCTCTGATTTAAAAGTTTCTTGCATTTAGACAGATTATCACAGAGAAATGTGATTTTTTTTTTTTGTCATATCAAGATTTATGTTTTGATTCTAAGAAGAGAAAAGAACTTGTTTACAGTCTACAGCTTTCCCTGGGTAGCTGATTAGAAGAGAAATGATCCAGCAGCAGGAGTACAGCAACGTCTTGGAAAGTTCAGGATTACAAAAATGCTGTGACACACCAAAATGTGGCGACAGGGGCTATCCAGAAAGTCAGTCTATTCCCCAGCAACGCCATGGAAGCAGAGACATCGCCGATGCAGCGCAGGGAAAGTGCCACAAGTCCTGCTAGAAAACGATAAGATTTTTTTTCCAGGAAATCTCAATTCCATTAAAATTAATTGACAGCTTAGTTTATCTACTGGGCATGTGCATGCTTTACTTCCCTGCCAATAAAATCAGTATCTCATGGGACTTTGTCTTCTTCTATATGTTGTTTTCTCAGTTGTAAAATCAAGGCTGTTCCAAATTGGACAGTTATGATAAAATGGACGGTAATTACACAGCACTGGAGAATAATCAGCGAGCGGGCTTTCTTCTGTAGGGCATTTTGTTATTGTTTGGCAGAAATCCTGTTTAGCCTTCCACAGTATTTATTCAGACCTGACTTCCTTTAGTCTCACCAGCTACGTTTAAAGCGTAGCAGTAGAAGCTCCAGCTTTATCTTAAAATGGAAAGTTTCATTTCATTAAAACTTAACTCTCTTTTTAAATCGCAGACCAGGTTGGTTTTGGGTTTGTTGTTGGGTTTTTTTTGTTTGGTTTTTTTTTTCACATCAGGAGAAAAGGGGCTTGGGAAAGGAAGAGAAACCGCTGTCTGTTTTCCTCTGTGGCGGAGTCTCCGATGGCCCAGCGGTTCTGTATTTACCTTATTACGCGGTAGTTAGCAGCCTGTAAATCTCACTGATGAGCCAGCAACCTTTCTGTGGGCAACTGGGTTAGTTCCAGAGTCCCATAAACTCTCTAAAAAAAAGAGGCAGCCTTCAAGGACGGTTGGAAAAATACCATTCATAACTGAGACATCCCGTTATAATAAGCTGGATGTATAAATAGAGAGT
The DNA here is from genome assembly GCA_013396915.1 of Stercorarius parasiticus. Taxonomy (NCBI): domain Eukaryota; kingdom Metazoa; phylum Chordata; class Aves; order Charadriiformes; family Stercorariidae; genus Stercorarius; species Stercorarius parasiticus. Next base: position 1,956,775 of record VWZL01005656.1, on the reverse strand, counting down.
AGCCTTATTAGGTTTGCAGACCGGCTGGAGGTGTTTTGGGCGGTGGGATTCAAATTCAAAATGTTCTTCCCAAAGTGCAGGTGTGGTTTGCAGCAAATAAGGGGATGTTCGAGGGGGAAAACTGGTAGTTAACCCATTTAACTAGCGGCCAACTGTGTGAAAGCGAGAGGAATATGCTGGTGGGCAGCAGCTCTGCAGAAATGGTTCGTGTCTGGTGGTGAACCAGAAGGTGGGTGGCCTGTTGTTTCACGAGGCGCAAACACTATCCTGGGTTGCGTAAATTGGGGTATAGGCTGCGAGGCAGGTAATCTTCCCTCTCTGGTGAGGTCTCGGCTAGGAGCCACTTTGCAGGCAGCGGTGGCTTTGAGATAGATGGCAAGCAAGGGGGAATCCGTAGGGGAACAGGAGCCAGGAGAGACCCCGATACATGCCTGAGAGAAGAGGTGTTGCAAGTTAAAGGGACAGAAAACTGAGAGTGGGACAAGACGGCAGCTTATAAATATTCAGAGGGCGAAGAGGAAAGGGTTTATTGTGGATAAGACACGAAGTAATGGTCTCAGCAAGGTTACAGCAAGGAGGATTTCACTCAGCCGCTTGAAAAGCATCTAATAGTAGAAGATAATAACGCAATAAGCCAGATTTTTGAGAGACGACGTCGAGCCTTTATGAAGAGGCCGGAAGAGCAGCTGTCAGGACTGACCCAGATGTGGCTGATTTCTGCCTTGGGTCAGGGGAAAGGGTGGCCCTTGGAGTCACCTTCCACCGCTGCTAGCCCGTGCAGCAAAACGGGCTAGCTCAGCTCCAGGTCACACCTCCAGTTAGTCTGTGCCTTTCAGACTCCCATCACAATTGATTACAACTCTGCTTTCTCTCCGTTTCATGCAATTAGGTACTTTGCTCCTGTTAAAAAACACCCGGCCAACATTTCTGCTATTTCAAAAGTACCGGGATGAAATAAACCATATTTTTATTTCTGAGATATTCATGCTATTCGTGTCTCACAACTGTAATTCCAGAAAAGTAGACAAGAAAAGAATGTCGAGATCCTTGCTTTTTTTTTAAATGAAATTGGAGCATTTCTCCCTTACAAACATCTTACATAGATAGATTGTTTTCAAGACTCTTCTGACATTGTTTGTTCAATTTGGGCTTGTTTTCGTATCACAGTGATGTATTAAAGTCTAAATGAAAACTGTTTCCTTCATGTCTTTCTAACAGCTTGTCACGAAGCGTCATTGCGCAACGGTGTCATCCACAATTTTAACGATGACATCTCATTTCAGGAGGGCGTGAGCTGAATCCTAATGAATAAATTCATGAAGTTTGACCTCTCCGTGACCCCATTTCCACCGTGTTTTTTTCTGTTCCCGCCCCAGCTCATTAGCTGTCCTGACAAAAGCAGCTGAGATGAGATGTGGGTCTTTATAGCTGTGCTGTAAACAAAAAAGAAACAGTGGGAGGAAGAAGAAAGGTGGAGAGAAGCATCATGTTTGGTCTGGAAATGATCTGCTGTGCATTTGTAAGCAAGCTAATTTTTCCTCAGTATGACACGGTTCCTAACCGGAACGATGGATCTCAGACTAGAAACTACCCTGACATTATAATTACATTCAACCCTAACTAATTTCTTTCTAATGTACTGCGAGTGGCATCTAGCTCATTGAGATGCAGACTCTGTTCCAAGGACATCCTGTGGCTACCAAGAAAACCTCTGTCTCACACTCAATTTTCAGCAGCGTTTTCACTGTCAACTGCCAACATTAACACAATGTTTAGGTTCCCTTTAAAATAAATCAACCCATTTTGTCACCCTCTTATTGCTCTGCCAACTGTTGATCCCAGTCTCAAACCATTTCAAGGTGGCGCCAATTTGGTGCCCAAGTTACTGTTGATATTTGTCTTTGAGCATCTGCTTTTTTGTTCTTTTCGTCCTTGGTGCGGCTACTTAGAAACTAAAAAACATGTTTCTGAACGTATTTGCCTCAAGCGAGCATCTTATGAATCAGGGCAGTGTATATTTTAATCTGCATCGTGTAAATGCCTAGTGAGACTCATGGCCACATGCCAAACTTATACAGCATTCTATCTGTTGGGTGAAGATTTTTTTTTTACTGTTTTTATGGCTTCTTTATCATGTTATTATCCCTATCATCAGCATTGAAAACTAGCAGGTAGGAATTTCAGCATGTGTAAAGCTGGAAATCCCCCTTTAGGGTTTTTTTTTCCTTTCTGACATAGTGGCAGAGCCAATCTTTCAGACAATTTTTTAAATAGCACGCTAAAAGTCTGTATTATCTACACTCTATTAGTACACTTCACTAAACATAGCTTGTGTGAAATTGCTTTTTATCTCAAGTAGTAAACTTCTAATAACCTCTCCCCATTGCAGTTTTCTGCAATACCTATGAACTACTCGTACTGAATCCAACTGATTCCAATTGTAATTCCATTTACTACTTTACATTCACAATGAAAAAGAATGGAGTTGGCTCCCAGAGTACTATCATTATTGGTAGACAGTGTCTTCAGCTTTACTTAAATACTTCAATCCGGGGACAAATAGCAGCAATTTTCTCCTGTTGTTCTACCCCAGGAAAAAGATGTTAGAGGAACATGAGGGAAAACAACAGTTTGTTGATGCTGGCTGAATTTATAGCGAATTGTTGCTGGATGAAATCTGTTTAGAGCAAACATATCCTGTTTACTGCAGGATTTTATGGGAACCTCTCAAATTTGCATGTTGATTACATGAAATGTAGGAAGTCTCTCCCAGCCATACAAAAGGAAAAGGGGATTGTTCAAATATGAAATCAACTCAAGCGTTGTGTGATTTACTCTCAGAGGTGCAGCACGGGACACAGCTGTTTACAGTAGGAGAGCAATCCACAAGGCCGGGAATAATCCTGTCCAACCTGTGTAAAGTTTTCATTTTATATATGAAGTTTCCAGATCTATATTTCATACAAACAGAGACTTGTAAAGATTGTTCTTGTCTTAGATTTCTGGGCTATTTGTCTTCGAGCTAGCGCAACCTGAGCGCGATCAATAAACACAATGGAGCGATAGAGCACATTTATCTTCGGCTCATCCCATGGCGAGCATTTCGCCTGACGCTCTGCCTCAGGCAACCTTTGTCAGGCAGCATAGCAGGGGAGGTGAATTCTCTGTCAGCCCACTAAAACCTGGCGGGGAGCAGATCCCCTCGAGGAGCCACGTGCCCAGAGGTTTTCCAACAAGACCACAGCAGATTCATAGGCAGGAAAAGAAAACAGGGCATCTTTGGACAATTGTTCTTTACTGGTAGGCTTATGAGCTTCAGGTCTAGATCTTAATGATTCACACACACCAACCACTGACCTGTTGCCTCCCGTGATTGACTCCCAGGAGAGACCTACAGGCTGGTGGAGCACAAAGAGCACCTGTGGTAGTGTAGGCCCTTGCTAGGGTTTCTTTCTCTTTGCTGGACACTAGTTAGTTTTACTTCTATTGATGCAAAACAGAGGTTGGAGCTCGTTCAGTTCAGGGAAGGACGTCGTCTAGGGGAAGGAAGGGAAAGGAGTGAAGAGGGTGGCTGTCCCAGGTGAAGGAAGTACATTTTGGCTGGGACAGCAAGTCTCAAAGGGACATGCAAGCTGCTCTTTGTGGTATGAATTCACAGGAGAAGATGGCAACGAGCAACAGCTGATGCACTCGGTAATGGATGAGAAGAATGGGAAAAGAAATCTTTCCCTGCAAAGGCAGATAAATACATTGCATGGATAGTGGTGGTGGGATGCTGGTGGTTGCCATGACCTTTGCAAGGAATAAAGCTGTCTGGTTCTTCTTCTGACTAGTCCATGCTTGCGATTTCTTTCACCAGCGCTACCAGAAGTGGCACCCCACATGACATACAAAGGATGAAGTTTAAAAAGAAACATGAGAAACTTTGCAACACTTGCTCATTAAAAAGTGAAAGGCATACAGTGATAGCATATTTAAGGGAAACTTTTCGTTTTTTCCAAGTTTTGAGATTTTTTTTTTCTTTCTTTTCGAAGGAGCACATTCATCAAGTACAAGATCACAGTATTTTACTGTGGTTCCAGATCTTTTTTTTTTTTTTTTTTGCTAAAAATACTTGGCCAAAACAATTCACCCCTTCTTCTAAGCTCCATGACTTAAATCCTCAGATCCGTTGATGTATAAAGTACTGCCGTCTGTTCTCCACCACTCAGTGAAGAAATAACTGCCACAGTCGCTGGAGCACGTGGAGATAATTCCCAGAGAGTGTAGCCAGCCCCAAGGAGCACGATGAGGTTGCGCAAATGTGCTTTGTGAGACTCACCCTCCCAGAACTCCCAGCCCAGCAAAACTTCAAATCCTCCCAAGTAAAGTAAATTATTAAAATATAAACCTGAATCTGCCTCGTTATGAGGCGGTGGCCGTGTGGGCTGAGCACCGGTTTAGTTACGTTGGCTTGGCAGCATCTTACACCAAAAGTCTCGCAGCATCTTACACCAAAAGTCTCTTTTTCCTCCAAGTGGACACTAATGGCGAAGGGCTCTGTGAAGGTGACGGTGTGAGGAGCAAACGTGTTTTTTGCTATTCACTGACACAAAACGAGTCTGGGAGTGAGCCAGAGAGGACTGGTAAATGGGACAATAAAGGGAATCAAACAGAAAAACTGGGGAGAAAGGAAGAGGGAGGGGAAAAGGTACAGGGAAGGGGAAAATAATGTATGGGTGTGGAGGTAGCCAACACACAGGAAGGATATGCGAATAAGAGTTAGCTCAGATGTTTAACTCTTAAATACACTGTCCCTTCCTGATAACTAGGACATCAATGGGAGGAATGTGTAGGCTAAATGGCCGAACACCACCCTCATCTAAAAAAAGTAGTTAGAGAAAAAAAAAAACAAACAAAAACCAATGAATGTGAGATGAAAACCAAAACGGCGATGTGGCAAAGAGCTTTGTAAGCCTTCACGCCACGTGTGTGACAAATTAAGAAATGGCTAACCTTCTTTTGCTCTCTCCAACCGAAACATAACCTGAGCCTCCGATCTTTGTGCCATACTGGAAATGTATATGCTTGTGAAGAGTTTTATATCAGCAAAAAGCTGACAAATGTGACTGTTCGTGAATGAATTCAAGCTGCAGTTTTTCTAAGGTATAGCTGCACTTTTAAAGACATAGAAGACTCTCTAAAATTTCTTTACCAAGCAAATATGTAGCTCTTCATCTCCCCCCGCCCCCAGGAACCGTGTACACTTATTCTGCCATTTACCAGGATTATGAGGATGAAATTTTATTCTGTACTGATCCGGAAAGTTCTGTTTTGCTGATTCCTTTTTTTTTTTTTCTCTAAAATTGACCTTACTGCCCGCAGATGCTGAGGATTCAGCTCGTTACCAGTTACTGTTATGCTTGGTTCTCCTGCTCGCTTAGCAGCCTCGCAGCCTTCGCACGGGCAACAATATTTATGGCAGACAACATCGAGACAAATGAAAAGGGCTGCAATTCCCAAACCTCTCCTTCGTGCCATCAGCAACGTTCAATAGATGCAGATTCAAAGGAATGCAAGAACAAAATTCGTTCCCCAAGGCTGTAGGTCAGTTTGAAGGGCTGCTATATAACTACAGGCACATTTCTCCCAGATAAATTACGGCTCACAGTGTCAAACATAGACGCTAATTGAGTAAAATGTACCGATCCTCTTACTCAATGGGGCTTTGTTTCCAATTAGAACATCGTTCCCTTTGGCCTTGAATTTTTCAGGGATGATTTCCGGATGAGAAGGAGAAATGCCAGGGACTGAGAAGGCGAAGGGCGAAGGAAGCCCGAGGACCCTCGTTAACGCTGATTTGTGCCATACACTCTCTCAGCTCTCAGTGTAGACGTGGCGGTATCACTGTCCCTCCCTGTTAAGACAATATCAGATAATCTTAATTACAGCTTTTGCTACATGAGGCTGTCAAAGCGCTTCGTAAACTGCTTGCTAAATTTTAGAATACTTAGCTGCTTTCCTTTCGCAGCAGAAAGGACCGTGATCACCGAATGTGACCTGCTGCATAACGCGGGCTATCTGCTCTCACCCTGTAATTTCTGCAACAAGTCCTTGTCATTGAAAGGAAGTTTTTCTGTAAAAGTAAACCTTAATAAAAGAATGGAGAAGCCTTCATAGATATTCAGGCAACCTTCAAAAAAAAAAAAAATCAAAATTTATCACGTTCCTTTCGCAATAAGATAAGACCACACATCCTTTAACTCCTCCCTTGACCCCCTACCCACTCTTTTTCCTTTATAACTGAGTTCAGGATATCTGTTTTCTTATTAGTTTTAGCCCTCCGCTCACGCTAAGAGTTTTTAGTTACTTTCAACTGTTAATAGCCAACTGTATAGCATAATAGGTACAATTCTAAATATTATGGAAACTGAGAAATTAATTTGCAACTGCTTCCAGCATATAGCATATTCCCCGCTGTGAAGCAAACTTACTCTCAAGGAAAAAAACAATTCTCAAATTCTTAAGGAAAAAAAAATAATTCTCAACCGTGTTATTTTCTGTGAATGGGCAGAGATTGCCACCAACTTTTCCTGAGAACAATAAAGGCTGCAGCTTGTCTGGAGGCTGCTATATAGAAATGCTACTGGTCAGCTTCGATCCCGCTCTCAAATAAATGTCAAAGTATAAATGTCAAGGTAAATAAACGCTGACCAAATGAGGTTGGCAGAGATTTCACCTTCTGGTTCTTTCCAAAGTGGTTGAAGGTGACTTTCAGAGTAATTTTGCTTTCTTATTTTGGAAGGGTTTAATTTTGTTTGCTTGCTTGTTCATTTTTTGATTCGTCTCCTTAAACAAGACATTTCTGGTGTAGCTGTCCTTCTCCAGATTTGCCCTCTGGAGCACCGACTGCCCAGGAGTGACTTTGCTGGCTGGCTCTTCACACAACGAGCGGAAGAGGACTTACAGCATCAGCCTGGTTTAATTGCTGTCATCTTGCTTTTCATGGCAGGATGACCTGATGAGACTTTGCAACTAACGTCTCTGGTCTGACTTTTCTTAACAATAAGCATGAAAGGAAAAGATATAAAGTTTTCCATTGGCACCGAATGACACACACATCCTGTGCCAATAGAGAATGAAATTGTATTTCCACTAGCTGCAAGCAGTTCTCGGTATCTGACCAAAGGGATATTCCATCCTGTGTGGTGTCATGCTCCGGATATAAAGCTGGGGGAAGAAGGAGGCAGGGGGGATGTTCAGAGTGATGGCATTTGTCTTCCCAAGTCACCGACACACATGATGGAGCCCTGCTTTCCTGGAGATGGCTGAACACCTGCCTGCCCATGGGGAGCAGTGAATGAATTCCTTGTTTTTCTTTGCTTGTGCGCACAGCTTTTTGCTTTACCTATTAAAGCATCTTTATCTCAACCCATGAGTTTTTTGTCACCCCCACCCAAACTGGGGGGAGTGGGCGAGCAGCTGCGTGGTCCTAGTTGCTGGCTGGGGTTAAACCACGACAGCGCCTTGGAAAAGCTTTGCTGGCACGCTCTGCTCCAGGTTATCTGGATCCCATTCAAATTCCCATCCTCTCCCTCCCTGCTCCCACCCTGCCCCTTGGAGTACTGGCAACTTGCAGGCTGCCTCCGACTTTGGGGATTTCTTTGGGTTTCTTTGGGGATTTCTTTGGGTTTCTTTGGGGTTGGCTGTGACTCGGTCAACTTCTTCTGAAGAAGTAAAATGCCAGATGGAAACACCTCGTTATTGAAAGCATTTTACTGTTTTGAACGGGCAAACCGGAGCTAGGAGAGAAGGGGATAAATTATTCAACGACCGAGTCTTGCTTCAGGAAGAAGTGAATTTCAGACCTTCCTCAGAAAGCATTGTGGGCTAGATGTAATGCTGGCAATGCCTCTCAATTAATCATTTAAGAGAAACAACAGCCAGATTTCCCTCAACTTCTACAACTGATGAAAACTGAGCACCAAGTTGTCTCAGTTGCTACAAAAGTGATTCATTCTCTTTCTGCCACTGCAACACACAGCATTTAATTGTCTTTTAAAATATACATGTATGTATATTTCCTGCGATGTTTTCTTTTTGGTGTGGCAACTGGGAAACAGTTTTAACCTTGATTTTTTTTTTTTTTGTTTTGTTTTAGGACATAAACATTTAATGACAGAGAAATATTTTCTCTTTAATTTATGCTTTTGGGAAACGATACACAATTCTGCGAATATTAAACAAGAGTTTATATATAGCATTTAGGGAAAGATGTATACAGTACATTGAGCCAAAATCATGTCAAAAATGTTCCAGTGAACATGTGTCACACATTTACGCATTTGTAGGATGTTTTATAGTGAGAGGCCAGCAGCTGCTTTACTTTGTTTCAGGAACCTCTGCCCAAATGCTCTGTTTTACTCCCACTTTTAGTGGCACTTGAAAATTTGTCCTGGTGTTAACAAATTCTCTAATTCCAGATTGATTTTGTTAGAAAAGGAAAAAAATAAAGTCAAGGAAATCCTCTGAAGTTACAATATATGAATTCCTTTCCTTGGGAAAGAAGAATCAGGGGAATCATGAATTAGAAGTTTCTGTTAGAGTTTTTAAATAAACACTTATTATAACTCTGTTAGCAACTAAACAATTTTGGATTTAAAATAATTTCTCATAAACAAACCTTGAAAGCTTAAAATAATTTCAACAGAAATAAAAAAAAAAATATGGGCCTATCCAGATGAGGACATTGTAATCTGGTGGCAAATATTAACACTAAAATCCTTTAGTTTCATATTTTGATTGCGAAGGACTCTTTTCCCCTGCTGCAACACCCTTTCTGTACCTACACACTCAAAAAAACCATTCCAGCATAGCTGGAATTATATAGTCATGCTATAAAAAAATATAAATGATTGTATCTATAGGTAGATCATTCCAGCTACGCTCTTTCTGCAGCAGCTTTCGTAGGTGGAAACCAAAAGTAACTTAAACTGATTAACATAGAGAGAGTATAACCCCATCTACACTGAGCTCTTCAGCTGGCGTAGCTGTAAATCACAATTCCCAGCTTTGCATACTCCTAATGGATATAGATGTGGTGGCAGAAATTTATCCAGTGGCCTTGGCTTAAGTGGGGTCAGTACTGATAGGTGTGATATAGCTCTTTAATTACAAGCGAGGTCTCCTCGCTGCCAGCAGCATTTCTTGTGGGTCGTCCGAGTGGGCGGCCAGAGCATGGACAGAGATGTTGGCTGTGTGCTGCTTAGCAGTGACTTGGACAGCAAACCTTAAAAGTTTCCAGGTGGCCCAAAGACTGACGAAGCAGTAGACAACGAAGAGGATGGGGATACAACAAAGTGTCACCTCCAGGAGGCCCTCTTCTGCTGTCCCTTTGCTCTGCCTCTGGCCAGATCATTCATCTCAATATACTGGGTGACGTTGCCAACTCCCCTTTCCAAAACTCAGGTGGACGCGCCAGGTAGATACTTGTCATCTGCAAAAGCTAGGCTGGCTCCTTCCCTATATATCGTACTTGTCCCTCAGTGTATTACTTCTGCTTGTAATGATCCTTTCACTAGTTTTCACCTAGTTCTTATGAACAGTATCAACATTTTAAAAGGGAAAGAATATTGTTTCTCATAGTATGGTAACGCGGTCTTTTTATCACATCCCTTCTAGCTATCTCTTGTATAAAATGCAGAGCTTGAGAAGACAAAGTCTCTTCCGGCATAAATTTTTTTGATACCTCTAGTCAGCTTGTCAGAGTACCTTCCCTAGTTGTCCACAGGAGATCTCAGATTCCCTGCTATAGTGACACTAAAGGTGGTTTCGATGAGTTGTGGAGATCCTGTTGCTGAGCCCTGCTACCTGAAGGACCTTCTCGCTATGGAAAGCCTGGAAAAGGCAGCCAGTGGCATCCAGGGAAGAAAGTGGACAGAGATTTCCACAGAGAGATCCTCTCTGGTGGGACACTGGGAAAATGAGACAAACTGGTGGTAGGAAAGATAACACAAAACTCTCTAGAAATTCCCACTGAAAGAGGTAAGATGCTTTACTCTCTGTACCCCTTCTCTTTTGGTGCGCTTTCAAGGAGATTCACTCAAACAGAAACGTTCTGTGTCTCCGTGCTGTTCCCTGCTTCCCAACTCATACGTTCTCACTGGAATGGAGACCATATGCCGTCGTCCTAAAGGATAGGAAGAAATAAATCAAGACGATGATGCCAATGTTTGCACTTACAAGGACAAGTTGATTTAACGCTATCTCATTTCCTTCTGACTTGCATTTTATTCCAAGCTTGTTTAGTGTGAAGAGACTATGAAACCGTTCCAGAATCATCCAAAATGGAAATTGTGACAGATGGCAATAAAAAAAAATAATCCATAATGGGTCCTATTTTGTTTTATACTATTAGGGCAAGGTTATTGCTACAGTTATGATCTTAAACTCTGTTTTATTTTTATAGCTATGATAGTAGTTAACGTTGCCTTTGCCTAGCCAGCTGCCTTTACTGAATAAAATGCCTGTAACAGCTTCGTGCAGCCAATCGGTGGAGGAAATAATACGGTTACTGCTCCAAACTGATGGTTTAAAATCCAAAAGGGAAATAAACAGAAGTTCTCATAATACCCAGGAAAAACACCTGCAGAAAACGTGGCAAAGAGAACGAAACCCTGCTTTAAAAAGCAGATTGAACCCATGGATTTACACCTCAGCAGTGGGAGGGGGGGGTCAGCAGTGGGGTCTGGTGGGCAGCAGCCCCAGAGCATCTCTGTCAAAAAGTCTGCGAACAAAAAGGGGTTTGAGGGTTTATCAACATATGCTTTTTTCCCCGATGGCAAATCCATTTTTTCAGAAAGTTACTCTTTGAATAAAGCTATTATTTTTAATTGAAAAGCAGCTTTGGTACATTTATTAGTAACATCAAAGGCGTTTATACATTCAGACTGACTAATTTCTCATAGGTTTGATTATCTGACCAGTTACATGATAAGGTTTTTTGGTTAATTTATAAATACTTTAAAAATGTAAATGTAATATACGGGTCAGAATTCATTATTCAACGTTAAATATTTTTTATTTAAGTGAAACCGTCAAGTGCCATATTTACCAATATCTTCTGCGCAGTCATAAACTTTTCATAAGCCAGATCCAGACATTTTACCTGTTCCATTCTGTTACTGTAGGACGTAAGACAAAATATCTGAGTACTTCATGCAACAGAAGGATGCTGTTACTTAGGGTAATGTGAAAGGAGGGTGTAGCGAGGTGGGGGTCGGTCTCTTCTCCCAAGTAACAGGCGATAGGACAAAAGGAAATGGCCTCAAGTTGCACCAGGGGAGGTTTAGGATGGATATTAGGAACAATTTCCTCACCAAAAGTGTTGTCGAGCATTGGAACAGGCTGCCCAGGGAAGTGGTGGAATCACCATCCCTGGAGGTATTTAAAAGACGGGCAGATGTGGTGCTGAGGGACATGGCTTAGTGGTGGCTTTGGCAGTGTTAGGTTGATGGTTGGACTCAACGATCTGAAAGGGCCCTTCCAACCTAGACGATTGTATGATTCTATGAAATTTCATATGTGAATGTGTCTATTTAAGATGGATAAAATAATTAGAATCACTTGTTACATGAAGCTCAACAGAAATCCCCATTCAACAGATTTGACGGAAGGCCAGGCTCTGTAGGAGGGCATTGCGTGTAGGTTATTAGGGACACCACACGTAATGGAACGACTGTGAACAGCACACACAAATATGGGAAGTGCCCTCTAGCTCCAACCAAGGTATATAACCGTGCAGGATCGTAACACGAGGGTTTATTTCAAATAAAGAGGAGCTGTTTCCCTGACAGGGCGCACCGGCAGCAGCCACCTCAGATATTCCCCAGTGTCCCAGCAGCAGCTCGTTGCCCTAAAGATGCTGGCACTGGCCCTGCACCCCAGGAGCCCGTACAAACCTCCGCTGAGCAAGAGGTAGGTTTAATCCCTGAAATTGGGGTGGTCTCCGCGATCCCAGGCAGGCCATTCTGCAGCTTTTGCGAGCTATACATTTTGCCAGCTGAAATTCATCCCTAATTTTAAAGAAGTGACACGAAACAGAGCTGGTGACTGAAGAGTTACGTTCCAGCGTAGAATCAATTAATCCCTTCAGACGATTTTCTTGCGACGCTGCTCAGCCCGGTTTTTAATTTCTTTTCAGCAGCTCCTAATAGCCAAATTTCCAGCAGAATTGCCTTTCTGAGATAAGTAGCAACCCCATAAACTAACAATATGTTTTTAAGAACACACTAATGTTCAAACATTCAATAGTTATAGCGGTAATTGTCTTGCTTTCCTTTAGCTAAGGGAAAATAAATAGAATTTCAGTGTGTCACCTCTCACCACCTTTAGCTGTTTCCGTAAGCAGTTTAATAAAATGCTTAGCACCTGTCTGATATAAGCCATGTGTGGTTATATTGGAAATAAAACACTAAAAGTAATAAAATAGCTAAGTTTAAGTGCAGATCTCTACATAGACAAGATGGGAAAGCAGAACTGCCATTCTAGCCAGATCACCTTTTATACAATCTCGGAATAAGTGAACATATGGTGAATTAGGATGTGGCTCTTCTCACCTGCCTCTAACACTAATAAACACTAAAAAAATCAACTTTTAGTCCAAGTCAGCTGCCCAGGCTCTCTGTGACTCGTGTCCCAGCTTTCTCTGTAGTCACAGGGAGAGGTAAGCACCTTCAATGTATTATTTATGGGTGTATTTTATACACATGGCTGGTCTTCAGAGCTACCTGACTCTTTCATTTGGTTACAGAGAGGACCCGTAGAGGTGGTTCCAGCTGTGCACCTGAGTTTTGGATGGCTGGAGGTGGCTTTCAGACATACGTGGGCACAGAACCCCGAATTACGCACAATTTCAGTAACTGCTCTGAGAAATCAGGTCACCGATACTTATGAACGGTTCTGCGGTTCTCAAGGGCTTATAGGAAGGTTAAATACTATTCATTTTAAAAAAATTCTCAGCTGCAGGAGAGAGAAAAAACAGTATGCAGCTGCACTTTAGCAAATTACACTGGCTTAAGAATTGCTCCTAATATTACCATGAGAAATATTACTGGAAACCAGCAATACATTTAAAACCAGAGAAAACTCGTAATTCTTGCTGCTATTACGTGCTTTCTTCAGTAAATTACTCCAAGGTTCCCTTGTCTTTGTTGAACTTCTCTTGAAAAGAGAGGAACTCTCAGAACTTTGCCTTATTCCCTTCGAGTCACAGGACCACACAATCACAGAATGGCAGGGGTTGGAAGGGACATCTGGAGATCGTCTAGTCCAAGCCCCCTGCCAGAGCAGGGTCACCCAGAGCAGGATGCACAGGAACGCGTCCAGGCGGGTTTGGAATATCTTCAAAGACGGAGATTCCACCACCTCTCTGGGCAGCCTGTTCCAGTGCTCTGCCACCCTCAAAGTAAAGAAGTTCCTCCTCATGTTTAGGTGGAACTTCCTATGCTCAAGTTTGTGCCCGTTGCCTCTTGTCCTGACGTCAGCCAGGGGAGGGATGGAGACGAGTCCTGTCGTGTGAGATGGGGACGGTCCCACACTGTCTGCAGTGCTGTGGCATATGGAGAAATCACACTCACTCAAACCCTGGTTGAAGGAGACTTTGGAAACGACGACTCCTGAAAAGATGCCTTAATCAACCGACAGCAGAAATGCGGTGAAACTCGTCAAGCCCTGTTCTGTGAGCGGAAATGAACACACGTATCAGTGACCGCTCTTCATGCTCAGCTATGATACCGCCCTGACCCAGTCAAGCTACTAATAGAGCCACAAATACTCACCTAAACCAGAAAAAACTTCAGTAAACGGGCATTCATTTCAGTGTGCTACATTCAACAGCAAGAGACAAAGACTAGTCTAGTTTACAAAGCCGTTGCATTTTTCTTTCAAAATATTTACCCACCTTTCAGCATCTTTGCATGTCTTTTTTTGCCTCTGATTTAATCCTTCCCCTCTTTTTCCTCTCCTTTTTCCTATTTACCCCCGTTCCGCTCCTGCCATGAAGCATAAGAGTCTGAAACATAGTTATTTTCATTGAACTGCACATTTCTGTCTCTTAATAGCACTTCAGCTCTCCTTTTTATTACAAAAATCTGTACTCACGCTACTACATGTAGCATGTCACGTGAATTTGATTAACTGTATTTCAATAATATGTTTACTATGAAAAATAAAGCAAATTAACACTCAGATCTGTTATTAATCGTAATATCCCCGATTTGAATTGTTGCACATGCATGATGCAACTGGGGTATATTTTTTTTATGAATCCAAGTTTAATTTCTAGGACTCGGGTATAGTCTTTTAGTCCATTAGCTATTGAAAACCCAACCAAAATTATTCCAAGTGTGTCTGAATGGCATAATGTCTGGATTTTAAAATGTGACTAAGGAATGCCTTGAATTGGAGAGATGCAAGTTAAGTAAGCTTGTTACTTAGATTTTTTTTCTGATACATACAGGTAGCTGAAATGATTTAAAGCACTGTACGATTCTCTGTCTCTATTTCCTGAAGTAATTCACCTTGCTTTCTGTATCCATCTATTCAGACAACTCGGTACAACGGGCAGGAGTGTCCCTCAAAGTTAGGCCGAAAAATCCCCCATCCCCCATGAAGGCAGTGGGAAGACAGTGGGATTCACACTCTTCATGGCTGAACAGTGGCGATTTTATCTGATGTTAAATGAAGGAATTCAGAGGTGAAGAGGAACATTATGTATTTTGAGATTTCCACGCACACGTGGCACACAATCCTGAAGGGACAGTATTCCTCTGTGTGGCCCAACATGGATATTGTATTTTACACAACTATACTAAAATGTTTAAAATGTGACTGTTTGACCTTTGTCTTGTTGTCTAACATCGTATTATAATTGACTCACTCTTTTTAAAAACAGAGGTTTTGGTTTCCCAGCAGTCATGAATTACAGATAAGACGGACTCTAAAGCAATCCCTAACTTTAGCAATGTGATAATATATAACCTTCCCAGGACTTTCTTTACTCCTCTTGCTAATCACTGATATTTGAAGGTGAAAGACGCGCGCCATAGCTAATCCCAGAGGGTCGTATGAGTTTCGTATCTTGAGGCTCAGTGTGGTCTTTTTTGCATGCTATGACTCTTTCCAGCTTTTGATAAAGCTGTGCTTTGCATTCTGTTCGGCTCGCAGTACGCCATTCGTGTGTTATTTATAATGTGATCTGCTGCATTATGGATTACACTTTGCATACTACAGACATCCTTAAAAAAAAAAAAAATCAATAAATCTTTAGTCCTTTAAAAGGTTACATTGCCTTAGTCTGCATTTGTCCCTTGAAAAAGAAGACCTTGGGCCACGACCAGGGCTCCTAGATCCTACTATATTGCAAGGACTAAATAATAATTATCTCAAGGTGAACATGTGTCTGACCAAGCCCAGGCTGTTCAGTTTTCCTTGTGCTGCCACTTCCCGTCCTCATACGGAACAAAGCATGAGGAGCGGGATAAAATGAGGGGGGAAAAATTAAAAACCACGGGCTTAATACACAGGCCGTAGCAGAGCTACCGTGGTCTTTGTCTCCCTGTGAACCCTTCCCCCTCCGCTCCCCTACACAAAGCAAATAGCAGTGACATTCTGCAGCCGCTTCAATAGCAGAGCAGGCTGCAGCTGCAGATATTTAGTAGACAATTTGTATTCCTAGGCATCAGCTAAAAAAGAAGGGTTGCTCAGCGTCGTTCAAACAAAAAGCCCCAAATCATGTAGCAGATTGCGCGTCTCCTCTTTTCTCTAAAAATGATATGTCTTTATGCTTCCTCTAGAGTTATTTCCCTCATCTGTGTGCTTCCTGCAATTAAAAATTGTTATTTTTCTCCTCTTTTGATTTTTGTTCAGGAACGTGTTTATTTTCATTTTTAAATGCCATTAATAAATGACTTCTTCCCTTTGCCTTGATTGTTTTGATCCATTACCGTGGAAATAACATTTGAGCCTCAAGGCAGGGCAGGGTCAGAAAGCACAGCAGGTAACATTGAAGAACTCTCTGTATTTCATCAGAAGTTCGTGATCAGTGGTGAAAGAGATAGCTAAGGCCAAAGCAGAGCTCTAGTAATTTTCAGAAGATGGGCTAGATTTTGACTTCCTGCAAACATTTGCAGCCGAGTTTTGTTTAGAGGGCAGTTGGGCGAAAGGTGAGGTTGCTGAAGAAAATGTGACCAGCCCCCAGGAGCTAGAAATGATCATTCGAGCAAGGCTGGGAGTGCAATTTCTTCTTGGCTCAGGGGCTGGGATAAGCTGTGTATGCTTATCCAAACATACCCTTTAAACTCCCTGGCTTCAGCCATCCCATTAGGTAAGCTAACTGGCTTAATTATCCCTGAAGAGTCAGGCGAGGTGTTGGCTGCCTGGCACACAACACAATGTTCTCATTGAAATTCATAGCTCCGAGTTGATTTTATAAACGACACTGCTTTAAAAGGAATGGCGCAAGTGGGATTTTGCCTGTGCAGGTTGCAAAAAGGTACGGATACAAGAGCCAGCACTTACTCACAGATCCTTTTAGGACTGCGTCTGAGCTCCAGCTCCAGCATAACCACCTTGCCGACACCTATGCAGGGCAGTAACGTTGCACTGTAGTTGAGTGCCTTGTCCTGTGGAGGACACGGTGGCCTTCACGTGCAGCGAAAGGAGCAAGAGCATTCTAATTTTGTCATCCGAAGCAGTGTGTCTTACTGGTATTAAAAAGTATTATGAAAGCCTGGCAACTGTTAGAATGGGAAAATGTCATGGAAGGAATAATTTTTTTCTTTCTTTTACTCTGCTCACCAAATTATAGCATGGGATGCACACTTAATGTGTTGTGCCAGCACAAGCCCTGGTGGGTATGCAAAGAAAAAGATGTGCCTACTCAAAACCCCTTCTCTGAATGGTTGATTTTCCTCTAATAAAAGGTAAGCAACCAAAAAGATGTGAAACTGCCTTTCAAATCCATTGCTACGCAGTTGTCCTTTTGGTTCTTAAAGCCTCCTACAGCAGTCCAGAGAACAGGAATTTTCTGTGTTTCCCCTGTCCTTGTGCTACCTCCGTCTTGCACTTGGCACCCTGGAATAGTTTCTCTTCTCAGAATCTGCACACTGATCTTTCGGTCTGGTGATGAGCTCCACACAGCAAGGACTGCCTGGGAAGAGGCACGTGCATGTTGGGTGCTCCTGTAAATAATAAATAATGGGAACATCACTAAACAAGGCCTTCCGTGCCTTCGCTACTGGTTTCTCAAAGAGGTTTTTTTCCCCTTCGCCTTCAGTGGAAGGACCCTTTCGGTTTCAGGACCATGTATTTTTGGAGTCCCCAGCTGCTGGAGAGAGAAGCCAGCTGATGTCCACCAGCAAGGTGCTGGTACCCACTTGCTGTTGCGAAAAACAACTTTTTCCACTCTGTGGAAACACCCCAAAATACTTCATCCCTAAATCACCCTCAAAAGCCCCTTCCACAGGTCCTGCCTCCCTGCTTAACATTTCCAGACAGCGGAGCCTGTGCCTTGCGCTTCCTTCCCAAGTGGGCAGGGCTGTGTCACCAGAGGTGGACATGGGAGGTGGAGAGAGGAGCTGAGGGCTGGAGACCACAGCAGAGCTTTCTCCTACCAATCAGTCATGCTTCTGGGGGCTAAGCAGAGTCAATAATTCACCACAGGAGTGCAGGATCCAGAAGCAATTTATCAACAAGGCATCCTCATGGGAACAAAATGTATTAGCTGAATTATTTCCACCGCATCCAACCCGTTTCTAGTTTTACCCAGAACTCATCTCTAACGTGAAAGCAAGGGCCTTGCCTCTCCTTTTTTTCCATAGTATAAGCACATACAAAGGCATTATTATAGTTCTTCAAAGCATGAAATTCCTGTTTTTTGCAATCAGCAGGACTGAGTTAGTAGCTGTTCCCATGAAGGAATATAAAAGCAGTCAATGCGAGCCCCCACGCTGCCGGACTTTCCATGCTGCTGGTAGAAGCAGCTATTGCTTCCTGTCGTTGCGGCTCTGCACTGGCTAATAAACCATGTCTGCTCGTCTGGCTGCAGCCAAAACCTGCGTTCCTTCTTTCTTTCCTCTCCTGTGTGTTTTGCTTTTCATAAGACCAAGCTAAATCTGAAGGCACTGCTCCTCAGTACTGGTAACCTTGCTGCTCTCCCACCATTTCCCCCTTAACGTCTGCCCAAAAATAAGACATCTCACCTCAGGAATGAGAAACGCCATGGCTTGTGTGGGGAGCACGTACACCATAAACTCTTCCCCAGGGAGGCAAGAAAAAGAAATGTTAGTTCTTGGAGAGGAGTCGCGAGCGTTCAATGACAGTTGTTTAATGGGCAACATTTTCTATGCTATATAACTCACAAAGAATATGTAAACATACTCCCTAACGCAAATTAAATTACTGCTTTTAATCTCCGCAAAAACCAGAGTAGAGCTTTGGCACATGGTGCAACTTTCCTTGGAGTTTAGCTCTAAAATGTTCAACACTCAGTTGGCGAAAAGGTTTCCTTTTCTGAAATTTCGCGGTAGGCAGAAATTTTCACTTTTTTCTCCTTGACACGCTGTCCTTTTGAAATTTTTCAGAAATACTATGGACCAAAAGAGGTGAGGGTCATATCCAGGGTCTGTTCTCAGCCCTGTCATGAATTAGGGACCCTGCCTAAAACAAACGTGAAGAAGTATTGAGTTCTGGGGTCTATACAGTGCTCAAACGAGTGCAGGAGCGATGATGATTCACAGTGACAGGGATTCGGTAAGAAATGTTGCTGGATGTCAACAAGGCTGCCTCAGCAAACCACCTGTCTTCATGGCGTTGAAGATACAGTGGAGGTGTTCGGAGAACAGCTCGTATCCCACGTGGGTGTCCTCCTCGCCAATAAGAGTCTTCCTGCCTTTGGCCGTTCACTCGTCTTCCGTCCTCTTTTTTCTTTTCCTGAGAGATTAGGAGCCTCGGTAGTTTGCTCAGATCCTCCTGCTGAATGTGAGTTTTGTGTCCAGCAAGGAAATGTTACCAATAACTAGCCCAAGCAGCCCTGGAAGGCTGCACCTGCAATGCTTGTTGGCAAACCAGTGTACAAACCACTCCGAAGACTGAATGCAGTCAAGGGACTCATGACCTGCTACCACGATAAGCACGAGCGAGGGAAGAAACCTCCTTCATTGAACACATTATTTGCCGTGAGTTATTTTCTCGGCTCTGTTTCTGACAACGAAATCAATTATCCTGTGAAATAAACTTCCACCCGAGCCTCACTACTTGATACGTTTAAAGTTAGACTAGAAGGAGAACACGCTTGCTTGCCAGTAGGGAACGAGTCTGCATTAGCAGGGCAGGAGCTTAGACGAGCTGTTGCAGAGTGTCCGTTTCTACACCCACGATGCCATTTCGTTTGTGTTAGAGAACAGAGGGTGGCAGGGCAACACCAGGCAGCCGGCAGGACAAGCTGCAGGCTGCGAAACCACTTCGTTCATTAGCTGGCCTGAGTTTCTGAGTTCTGTACAGCGCTAGATACTGTTTTCAACGTTCAGCTGGCAGGGATGGATAAAAAGGCTGAGTATGCACAGAAAAGCATGCATACACAGGAGGACAAGTGAAAACGAGTTTGATGTCCTGTCTGTATCTTTTGGTTCTTACCACCTATTAAAATAAATTTCCCATTTTTCTGTACTTCCCCGTCCGGTTGGGAGCAAATGATTTCTCTTCAAGCTGCAACAGGGTAGGTTTAGACTGGACATTAGGAAAAAATTCTTCACAGAAAGAGTGGTGAGACACTGGAATAGGCTGCCCAGGGAGGTGGTGGAGTCACCATCCCTGAATGTGTTTAAAAGTCGTTTAGATGTGGTGTTAGGGGATATGGTGTAGGGGAGAACATTGTAGAGTGGGGTTGATGGTTGGACTCAATGATCCCAAGGGTCTTTTCCAACCTAAATGATTCTATGATTCTATGATTTACAATCTTCTTTAATAGACTAAATGACCATTTTCTCCATCCGCTGAGGGCAAGAATATACTTTATGGACCTTAAAAAATAAGCTGCTGCTTGAGCAACTGTTGCTCCTGAATGGATGCTGCCCATTGCAGCATCACAGTGGGCACTGCTGTACTTTGACCTTCCTGATCTTCTGCTCAGTCTTCCCTGTGGTCATTTTGTTGTGACAATTCAGTCCTAAAGAGAAATATGTATTTTTTTCCCACTTAAATGAACTTTGGAAAAATGTTGATTATTTCCTCCAGGCTGCTTTATCCCGGAAATGCATTAATGAGAGTAGGCATCCTGCTGCCTCCTGCTGCTGTGAAGGGTGAAGTCTCCTGCAGAATTATTGGGCTTTTTGCTACAAAGAGCAGTGAACACGCCCCTGTCTGTGATTTCAGAGGTTTTCAGAGGAAAGGGCTTTAACTAGAGTATTTCAATCCCCTTTCAACTTCTGGGGTTCCGCCAGAACAACGTACTCAGTTTGATGCAGTGACCAAAGAGGACAATCATTTCCTTTAAACTGCAAAAGCCCTCACTTCGCAAAGGTGATGGTCCCAAGGTTGGGAACAACGCAAGGCGCTCTAGCAGCGATGGCAGACCTCACAACGTTTGCAAAGGAAGAGAGCCAGGCTCTGCCTGTCGACGGCAATGATGCCGAGCAGGGCCAATTCCCATCAGCATTTAATCAAAGCAGCTTACTTCCCTAAGCAGGTACTTTATTTAGAGAAGAGCCGTTGCTTTGATTTACATGGCAACTGGAAGCTGATGTTAATTTCTAACAGCTTTCTCGTGTGCCTCAAAGTTTCAAAGTGATGAAATATTTGCATATATATTAGGGAGGATACTGCAATGGTTCTTTTATGAGTACATCCTAGCATTTTATTGCACATTGCAGGTGATCATTTTGAAAGGAAAAAAAAATGAGTTTGCTGCCACATTTCTTATGATATCTCCCAGAATACATTACAGATCCTAATTGACACCATTATTTCAAAATGCCCACAGACTCAGGTTGTTTTATAGGCCTATAAAACTAATTCATTATTCTCCTCTGCTGAATTTAAGAAAATTTTATTTGTATCTGATAAACTGGTTTATAGCTACATCTTGGAAGGGAAAACAAAAGAACGCCGGTGTTCAAAGGAAAGAAAATTTATTAGAAAATGAAGATCTTACTTGGATTCTGCCTACCAACTCATTTTTCTTTTTCTCTTTCCCAAGTTTAGAGGAATACCTGTTGCACTTAGGGAATTTTAGAAACGTCGTTAGCATAAAGAATAGAACAGAACTCCTCACTGTTTCGTTTTTGTTTGTTTGTTTGTGTTGGGCAATAAGAATACAGGCATTACTTTCATTAATTATGGAGGACCTTTGTACCTAAGGCTATTTGCATAGTTAAACTCAGCATACGCCTGTTGCTGAAAATGATAAATACTTTGTCATTGTTTTTCAGTACTGCGTTTGGCAGCTTTTCTCCCCAGGCTCCTATCAAAGTGCCAGGACAGTCATTATTCCTAATTCCCATGTATGTTATAACTAAAGAAAAACATCTTTGACTTAGTATCTGCTTTCGTCTCCTGCAACCGTCTGCCCATCATGAGCACCAGAGGTCCACGTTGATGTGCAATCGTGGTCTTCAATTCCTTTTACTGATGGTCACAGTCTGATTTCTCTGGATTCAGGACAACTGCTAATCCTTCCACATCATAGAATCATAGAATCTTAGCTTCATAGAATCATCTAGGTTAGAAGGGCCCTTTCAGATCATCGAGTCCAACCATCAACCTAACCCTGACAAAAACCACCACTAAACTGTATTGCTAAACTCTACATCTACTTGACTTTTAGATACCTCCAGGGATGGCAGTTCCACCACTTTGGCACACAGCAGGTGCGTGCCTTTCTCTGCAAAGGTGCTGCAGGTTGTTGGTGAAGGGGAAGTCCACGAGGGACATGCTGCATGGGGGCTCACACCCTGGGCCAGCTCTCCTCCACATGGTACCATGGGGGCTCACACCCTGGACCATCTCTCCTCCACGTGGTACCCAGGTCCTCTCCTCGCACACCGCTAACCGAGGAGGTACTTGCAAAACCACGGTCATTCGTTCTAACTCAAAAGTTTTTTGGGGTGGAGTGTCTCAATGAACTCTTCTGGTGGAAGTAGCCTGAACTTTTTGCTTCATAGAAGGTGAATATTCCAAGTAAAGCTGAAGGAGTTGGATGTTCTAGAGAGTGAACCTCATTGCACTGTAAAATTAGCAAGCCTTAGTGCAATTAATTCAGCAAGCTAGCTGGATTTCTCATCTAGCCAGCCACAGAAGATACCACGGAGAATTGAAGCAGGATCAGTGATCACCAAGTAGTTCACAGCTCTTTCTGTTTTGTTCCACATCTTCCCCATTCAGGGAGCTTTATAACCCACCTCTGCCCCTCCACCCGGCTCCCTGTCTAGGTGTCCTGGGTTGTGGCATCCCCAGGGGCACAAGGAGGCATGGCACGGGCTCCCCCAGTGCCCTCAGGCAGCCCAGCACCCTGGGAGGATTCACGTGGAAAAAGTTAAGGGGCTATTTTTAACTGCTAAGATTGATGATGAACTATATAAATAATTTAGGACTTCATGTGCTGCAGTCCTAAATTTCCCTCCGAAGGTCATGTGCTTTCCTGAATTCTTAAATATTTTGCTAATTTCTTATCCACTTCTCTCCAAAAAAAGCTCTAAAAAGTCAAACCACAAAATGCCGGAGATGACCACCACAACTCCCCCTTCTAACTTAAGCTGGTTCCCAAACCCTTTTTTTTTCTTGACTCTCTCAATACGGGCATAGTTTTCTTTTTTTTTTTTTTTTTTCAGAACACCACGGTAATCAAATCACGCTTGTGCCCTGCTAACAACAAACACGTTTAAACATGACGGATTGCTGTAGTTTAGCAAAGGTCTGTCTATGCTCCAAATCCATACACGCCAATTTTGCATAGCAAAGAGTCTGTACTTTTTCCAGCTGTTGAGAGCACTTAAAACCATTGGTCTGAGGAAATGCTTTAGTTGTTGTTTGATTTATACTTGCAATTTTGCAAGTACACTGGATTTTCAAATTTAGCTTACGTGCCCAGAAATACTCTCAAAGCTACACGTTAATATATTTAATGCAATGGCCCAAGCCTCTCTCAGTCCTTAAAATTAATACCTGAAGAAGGAATATAAATAATTTAAAAATGTTTTATGAAAATCCGCCTCAACGAGGCAGGTTCTGTTCTCATACTAGAACGCCAATAGCAAAGCCAATAACAGAGCTGGCCTGAGTTCCACCAGATCAACAAACACATACGTTTTCGCTCTGTACTGGCAGGCTACATTTTCTGTTCCTACGGTGACAGACTGAAGCAAAAATATGCAAAAAGCCCTCTTCAAGCTGGAGATAACCACAGAGCAGCCGACATCGTTGCAAGAAGGAAAAGGTTACGGCTGACCCAGAAATAAGCTGCTGCCTGTGGGACATGTGAATTCTGGTTTGAGTCTTGGCTGCTGCGGAGACGAGCGGTCAGGGCTGATGGCTGATTGCTGCTCTTTGCATCGAAAGCTGCAAGACTTGCGCAGTCCACCTCAGATACTCCGCTTTTAGGATGTAACTAACTTTTCCCACTTTTTAGGACTTTTTAGTCCCACTTTTTTGGACTGCAACTACTGCAAAACGAGTGAAGTTTTAACGCCTCTCTGCAGTCCTGCTGGAGGTTCATGGGGAGCAGAAGCCACCATACATCTCACGGGCTTCGTTCTTCGGTACTCACGAGGAGCATCAAAATGCACCACACTTTAGAAGCAGAAGAGCTTGTCTCCTCCTGGCCAGCTGTGTGGCTGCGCTTCATCCATCCGAGTCATCCCATCCTCTTTCTTGGGAATTTCATATTACATAAGATAACCAAAGTTACATGCGTATCATGTTGTGTAAGGTTGTATGTGCTGAAACACGAACGGTGGAGCTGGAAAACAATGCGTGCCAGCGCCAAAAGCAATAAAACACCACATTTCTGATAGCTTTACACACACACACAAAAAAAAAAGCTTAGCGCTTTTGTCTCATGTTTCAACTATTTCCCACAAAAATGAAACCGCTTTTTTTTTTCCTCCCCTGGAGAAGGAAAATTATTCCTGAGAAAATATTGCTCTTCTTAGTAATTGTCATCAAATATTTGCCTGGTCTGAATGCTTGTAAAAATCTGTATTCTTCTCCAAAAAGAAGCTCCTGTGTACTAGTAAATAAAACCAAAGTCACTTGACCTGGATTAAACTGTTGGCTCTTTTGAAATCTCAGAAACCTTGCAGCAAACTGCAAAATTAAGATTTCAGGCTTTGGTTAACTCTGCCTGATATTTTTTTTTTTTTTTGGTGTATTTTTCTCTCTTGGATAAATGGGGAAGAGTCCTACCGAGAGCGCAAAATGCATGGCTGATGAAATTACATCGGTGTCTGAGCAGCTGGAAAACACAGCTACCCCCGGCTCTGCTCCTCTGCTCCCCTGCCTGGTCTGTGTCCCAGCTGGGAGGTGTTCATGAAGTCCTCATCCTCAATTTTTGGCATTTCCTGGATCTCGCCTGTCCCTCAGATGGAGTAAGCTCATCTCTTCCAATGACTCTTTATACTATATCATTAACAATTGTCAGATGAGGTATTTTTGTTACCTTTTTTGTTTTCTGAGGCAAGAACCGTGCATACAGCACAAGGCTTTGCTTTGGCAGAACTGTGTTTTTAAATGCACCTGCCTTTATTTGTTGGTACAGGAAGGCAAGTCAAAAATGCATCACTTGCACTTGCTGAAGTTCAACCTTGGGATGGTCCTTTCTTTTGGCAGTTGTGACCCACAGGGTCTCACAGAGCAGCTTTTTCTTTTAACTTTTTTTTTCCTCTGGAAAATGAGCCATTATTCCTTGGGAGCAGTGCTGCCCAGGAACTTCATCTTCTAGCTGTAAGATAAAGCAAGTGAAATTCAGCAGTAGCCTGCAAACACACTTGGCTTTTAACAATCTGTAGCAATAAACAGGTGATTTTGACCATACATTTTTGCCCATCATCCAAAAGAGAAAAGAATACTACTAATAAAAAAGATATATCGGTTTACATTTTAGACACAAGTCGCACAGATTCAATATCTGTTCACTGTAAATGTTTCCCTGATTTGATTTATTTGATCGAGGTCCAAGACCTGAGTCGCTGAAATGTTGAGTCTCTCCGGTCTGTGTATTTAGATGTATACTTTGCAAAGTATTTCCTAGTTTTATAGGAGATTGAAGTAGAATTCAAGGGGTGAAAACAATCCCTTGAAGATATTAAAAGTCTACATGTACACTTATGGCTTAGATCCATCATCAAAAAACAATTAAAAAAAAAAAGGATTGCAAACAAAGACTTTTATTGCTTTGCTAGTACTGGTGATGAATGTTTACTTCACAGTAAATTATTTATTGGATGAACCTCGCCGCTCTTCATAACCATGAACTTGTGCACAAGCAGATTTCAAAATTCTCATTTATTTGTTATGCAAAACATTATTGTAAACAAATGAACCGTGAATCATAAATAATTGCACTTTGCTGGTTATTCCGACAGTTTTACGGGGTCTAGATACAACTGTGCCATTTGGTTCCTCTTGTGTAACGAGATGCACCATGCATGTGGTGCCAGATCCACCTCTAATGGAAGCTAACTGAGTTCCTCCCTGGGGAGCGTGAAGTGGGATTAAGTCCTGTCCCCCCTCCGTGGAAAGCAAATTTATCTATTAAAAATACAAAATCTATCCATCTTGGAGTTATCGCTGTTGCTGCTTAGACCGAACAAGGCACATTTGAATCCATGACGGGATTAAAAAATTGTGATTATTGTTGTTCTCGCTCATGACCAGGGTAGCTGCTGCTGCTGCTGCAGGCTTGATGAGGCTGGAGGGGTGACAAGTCTGCTCCCTTGCCATGAGAATGAATAATCCTTCCCGACTGCAGAGGTGTGAAGGTACTCCATAACACGCACCTGTGAAGACGCCCTGCATGGGCTAATAAAGCCAGGGCTGCGGCACAACTTGATTAATCAAATATTTGAGGCAAAGGCAAGAGAAAGCACTCCACATGCGAAAGAGGGAAGTATGAGAGGAGGCTTAGCAACATCTCTTCTTGTTACCGGCTGAGCTGCGTAGCGACACCAAAGATACCAACTTCCTTGTGCCTCAATTCGACCTTTTCTGTATAAAATGGAGGTGACAGTGCTTCTCTTTGTGCCAGTTCAGTGAACTTGCGCCTGCTTCTTTAAAGATGCACATACACATATAGAAGCATATATAACAGCTATACCTATTTTAAACAGGTATGTTACTATAGATCTCATTTTTCTGTTTTCCCTCATTAATATCAAGCCAGTTCATTTGATGCTAATTTGATTTCATGATCCTCAAAGTGTCATAAAATAAACACTTCCGTATTTATGTGTGGGCCATTTAAAAAGAGCTGGTTGCTTTTAGCTTGCAAGTATAAATATTTAGTTTTACTTCAGCAGCTCCTTTTTCCAGCATGGGACGGTATGCCGTCTAACTTACTGGAGCTTTACGGTCACGTATGTCTCACTCCACTAGTATTTCCTTCCCACACCAGGATTAAGGTTTCTCATTAAGAATAGTCAAGCTGTAAAGCGTTAATAGAGGATTAATGAAACATATCCAAAATAAGAGTAGATAAAACCAGATATTATATTCTAGTAATTTAATTTTACAAACAGCATGAGCAGAAAGAGGGAATACCACTTATGTTCTCAGAAGTCCGAAGGAGACCAATAACTTTTAAACTTACTTTCTGACTATACTGTGCTGTTTTATGGCTCTACTTCTACTTTCATTCCCTTCATCTGTCTCATCGTAATGACATTTTAGGACAGGACAGGAAAGATTTGAATGATGATCCTGGGAAGAAAGATGGGCAGCGATAAATTCACCAAGCCGGCCGGTGGGACACCGCTGTCGGCCAGGTCTTCTCCACACACGGAGGATTGATGGGTGGCAGTCTGTAGCCAAGGCTTTCGTGAAATGGCCGTGCAGTCTTCTGGCTATGTCTTGCCCTAAAATGTTTGAGCCATATGGGGTCTGAATAGCAAAATGCTGGAGAAATAATGAATTCCATTTTGTTCTGTACATTTCAAATTCCCGGAGACAACAAGACAGTGTATGGGACAGCCCCAGTCTCCATGTTTGGGTCCCGTCACCCCAATGATTCCGCAATTAGAAAAATCAGGGTTAGAGCTCAATGGTACTTCAGTGTTACCTACAAAGATGTGAAAAAGCACTCACCACAAGTGCGATATGGGACTCCTGGCTATGGTAGGATTGAAAGCCCAGAAGAATAAAATGCTTTGGTAACTGAGTTAGAAAACCAATTCCGCTGAGATCCTGACTTGAAGCCGTTCCTCATATGATCCATTCTCTCATCCTATGTGGGATAAATCACATGAGACCAGTGACCACATCCTACTTGAAAAAAAACAGGCAGCTTAATTCTGCCTAGTCTTGATGGTGAAGGGAAGAGTCAGGGCACCTTTTCCCCTCCCCATCCAATTTCCTGTCCTGGTAACTTAAAAACCTTTCTGACCTGAATAATACCTGGGGATACTTAGTGTTTCTCCGTTTGCCAGAGCATGGGAATTGCCCCTTAACCATGCCCAGGGCAGCTAAAGGTGATGGGAAGTGGGTGCGCGGGTTAGGATGGGCATGACTCCTGTGTACTGAGAGACCTTACCTGCCGAGTAAGGGTATCACCTAAACTATAGCCATAAAATGGCTTAATTTCATCTTCCTGACCAGTGGAGGAGAACAGCCGGAGATGGTGACCCCCTAGATGGGGATGTGGGGCATCTCCTTGGGTTCTCTCTATGGGTGCTACCTGGCCCTGGTGCCTGCAGCACACGTTCACCACCCCCATGTGCTGCAGAGAGAGGTAGGCTGGGAAGCTGCGGCTGCAAAAGGCCTGTTTCGCTCAGAAAAAGAGGATGAACCCAGATAAACCTGCTGGCCACTTTCCACCCTTCGATTTCCCTTTGAATTCTTGCTGTTGATAAGAAATAATGAACTGTTTCCTATAAAGCTGGCTTCACTACTGAAAAAAAAAACCAACACAAGCAGAGGATAAAGCACTGTAATCGTCAGCAGCTCTGTGTGCTTTCTCCTCCAATCTAGGTTCCCTTAGCTAAAGCTAGGTGACCCGTGATTTTGTCCAGTGGTTGTATGAAAACTCTCGTATCTGACTCTGATAGGGATAAATCACTTCAGTTACACACATTCAAGGGATTTGCAGGACTGGCTTTCTGAGCACCTAGAACAGAAAAAGAACACTACCATTGCATCCAATTAATTGCTGGTAGCATATCTACATGAGAGACAGGCATGCAGAACATCTGCTCAGAGAAGACTTACATCCGCAGAGAGAAAGCCACCTGAAGGAAAGGGATAAAAACACAGGGAACGTGATCAGGGTAAACGGTCTCCAGGGTGTCTGTAGGGAGATTATCTCTGTGCTCCAGACTGTGAAGAGGGAATGAGGTTTGCTAGACCCTTTTTGGCCATGGCAGGATATGTTTTATGGTGAGTTTCAGTTAGCAATGACATCTCATAAATAAAGACATGAGATCCGTGGACTCAGGCCAGAGGCTCCTATTCTATTTGAATTCTTTCAGGTTTTATCAGTGCCAGTGGCTCATGAGTTATTGGTCTCTCCTCTTGCCCTTCATGTTATTTGGACCATTCTCTCCTCAAAGGTAGCCCCAAAGCCCTCGATCTGTACTTACCCTTGGCACAGCCGAGGGCTGATGAGCTCCCTGTGTGTCCCCTTAAAAAGCCTCCAGACATAGCTTCCTGTCCAGGGCCTTATTCCTCACTATTTGGTCCCTTATTAATTTGTTCAAATGCTCCCACAGAGCAAACCTCCTTGGAGCTGGAGCCTCTCCTTGGGGTTTGCTTTCAGTGCTTTCCCAAAGAGCTCATGCTGACCAGGGTTTTTACCATCAGTTTGTCTCATATACGTGATACAGCGTCCTTCACCTTGCCAATTAGGGCTACTTATAGCACCTATGGAAAGCAAACTTCTCTCTCTTCCGCAATACCATTCTGCCATCATTCTTCTTCATTCATCTCAGCCTCTGAAAACGTTTTCCTTTTGCACATCGATGCTGATTGTGACTAGCGGCACACAAAGGGGCGCAATTTTTCTCCCTGCTAATTTACTATACATATGTTTGATAAGTTCCCCGGGATGAAATATGTTACTGGGCTCTGTGGTTCTGCTCTGCTGCCAAAGCAAGCCATAATGTATGGCAGTAATTTGAATTTACAATCCCAACAAGCAATTTTTGAAACAGAAAACACTTCCCAGAATTTCGGAGTGGTGGGGGAAAAAAAACTTGCCATTTACTTTCAGAACAGCTTCACATTGCCTGGGAAGAGCACAGCAGATAAAGGGTGCACATAGAAGTATTTGAGAAAAATAAAGTTCAAGAGGACTGTACCGCTAAAAAAATTTCTTCCTTGGAAGGATGCACGCCTTACTTTTCTGAAAGCTGAAGTGTTCTCGCACCTCGGAGGTGCAATATGGCAGGCAAAAATGCTGCCTTCCTTCTCCAGCTGTGCTGATGCCAAGGTGGTGTCAGTCCTAGTGCAGTAATATACGTCTCATCTATTTTTTACAATGGTTTGGCGAAATGTCAGACCCCTATCAACCGTGCTGCCCGCGTGGCCATTACGGCCTGAGCAGCTGCGCTATTGCTGGTGAATAGAGGACTTGGAGGCTTCTGTTGTTTTGCTCTTTTGTCCTAATCTAGTTATTCATGAGCCTCAAAGCTGGACTGCAGGGAACGTTTGCCAAAGGGAAACATCTTGTGTTCGTGGTTGGCTATCACCCTTGGTGGTGGTAAGGCTTCCAGCACCAGCTCTGGTAGCTGCTGTGGTGGGGACAGACATCCAGCGGAGATCATCTTTTTTCCAAGGTCTCTTAGTAACCACCATTGCAGTTAGGCTCTCTGGACCATGTTTGTAAAGTCAGGCTCCCTCCTCCTCCCATCCACCCACCTCTGAAACTCAATATCATGCCATGCCACGCCAAACTCATATGCCAACGCAAGAAGTTGTGATTGTGTCTCTCTAGCTGTTCCGTGGTTTAGCTCCCAGCGGCCACTAGGACCATGCAGCTCACTTCCCCTGGTTAGGATGGGGAAGAGAACTGGAAGACTAAAAGTGAGAAAAAACCCATGGGTTGACATAAAGACGCTTTAACAGGTAAAGCAAAAGCTGCGCACATGCAAAGTAAAACAAAGAATTAAAAGAATTACCTTACCGCTTCCCATGGGCAGGCAGGTGTTCAGCCATCTCCAGCAAAGCAGGGCTCCATCACACCTAACAGTGACTTGGGAAGACAAACGCCATCACTCTGAGCATTCCCCCTTCCTTCTTCTTCCCCCAGTTTTATATACTGAGCATGACACCACATGGCACAGAACACCCCTTTGGTTCCCTGGGGTCAGCTGTCCCAGCTGCGTCTCCTCCCAACCTCTTGTGCACTCCCAGCCTACCCGCTGGTGGGGTGGGGTGGGGTGAGGAGCAGAAAAAGCCTTGAGAGCTCAGCAGCAACCCAAAACACCAGTGCGCTATCGACACTACGTCCCACCCCAAATCCAAAGCACAGCACCATACCAGCTGCTAGTAAAAAAATCAACTCTATCTCAACTGAAACCATGACAAGCCGGCTCCCGTTTAAACAGCAAAACCTCATACTAGATTAGGAATAATTTCCAAGGTTCCTTCTGCTAATAGACTAGCTCTTGAATTCTCTATCAGTTAAGAAAAAGCTCGTTTCCAGGATGAGCTTCCCAAAGCCTTGGGGCATCTGCCCCAGCTTCTGGCTCGCAATGGCTTCTGGCTCCAGCTCTCTCCCTGTTTAGGTCGCGGGCACCGCCTGCCTTAATTTCCACATGTAGGGAGCTGGGGCTGGCCGGAGGGCTGGCCAGAGGGTCTGCACACACGCCTCTCTGCTGCCCTGGGGAAGGGCTGTCACGCCGGAGGATGGGGGCAGATTCATTTTACTGTCATCTCTGAGTAAGCACTGAAGTACCAGATGTAAAAATAAATAAATAAATAAATAAATAAATTTTAAAAATGTAGCCCATATCAAAAGTAGTATCATCTCTAGTTTTCTGGCCAAAGATTAGTTTTCAGAAAATGCCAGGATTAAAAGGAAAAAAAAAAAAAAAAAAACAAAACCAAAAGAAAATAATAGCAGAAGGCTGAAGATTGGACCTATTGTTACTTGTGCTGATGAATCGATTTGTATCAATAACATACTGATTTATTTAAACAGTGTTCCAGACTGCTCGTCTGTCTTGGAAATCAGTTTCTGCCTGTTTGCTTTGTTTTAATTCCACATACCAAAAAAGAGCTGTATAAATCTTCCTTCCTGTCCATCTTAGTCCTGATTAAGCACACTAACTCACTCCTTTGGGGACATACAAATACCGATTGGTGATTGATGGCAATTCTCTGTCATCAGGGCTACAAAGATGGTCTCTGCATTTCTTCTGCAAGAAAAAGTCCAGTTCTTCCTACCGTAATTTAATTCCCAGTGGGTGGGAGATTCAGAAAGCACAAGTGCAGCCACCCGCCAGCCAGTTCAAATTTTTCCAAAGCCGTTAAAAACGGGGCTGTGGCAATAGCTGTAGCGGTTGGACAGTGTTAATGTGGCTTCTTCCCTTAGAGGTTTCAGATACAGCTCCCTAAGCTGGTGGGAGCTTTGTTACCAAGCCCCTTCCTCGAGACAGGCTTTTTTTATTTATTATTATTTTTTCCATAGTGGTAATTGCTAAATGTCCGTTCAAAGTCAAATGACAACTAGGGTGAGATTAATAGCTAGAATTGTCATAGCCAAAATGAGTTAGTAAATTAATTATTTCAATTGTTGTAAAGATTAAAAGGAGTCTAATACTTCTCTGACACTGGACTCTCTATACTCAGTTCTTGTGTCACTGGGAAAGTCCACACAAGTTTTTTAAATAATACTTGATTTTAATAAGGAAAGCTAACAATAACTTACGTTCTTTTTATTCACAGAATGTCTATCAAATTTAATGCTGTCCCAGGGACTTTAATGGCATTGTTAATTGTATTAAAACCCTTTATAGGTCTTTGCTGTTATACCAAATGCTGTCAGAACACATGCTGCGGATATTTCAGTCTAATATCATATTCCACAAGTTTTATGATGGTTATTGTTGCTGGTATAAAAGCCCTGCAATGTTCCATAAGTCACTTCTTATAAGAAGCTGCTGGGTACAAAGCAGCTAGAAAATAATAGCTGGGGTTTTGGCAGGTCTTAAATTTAACAAATACGTTCTTAAACTAGTCAGGGACTCAGGGAATACTGCATTTCTCTCTCTGTTTTCCAAGCAGAACTTGGGTCAGTCAGAACTCCTTTTTAATCCTTCCAAGGCAGAATAATTAATAGTTCAAGGGCGTACAAATTTCCAACTGTTTGCACTGCCTTGCTATTAGAGCAGCTTTAGTTTCTGTCAGCATTTCTGTTAGTTATTCCTTAAGCTGGAGGCTTGTAATTTTGAATAACTCTCCTTCTGGCCTGAAACTCCATGATATATGTATATTAATCAGAGGAGTTTGGATATTTGTCTGCTGCTTTGCCACATAGCTAGAGTTATGACCCCTTAGTTCCACTAAAGGAAAAGCTGGATATCTTAAGGGAAAAATGTACGTACAGCTCATCAGAAAGCAGAAACACAGAGTGATTTGCAAAAAGAGAGCCACGAGAGACCTCGCGAAAATCTATAAAGCATCAGATTTATTTCTTGAGGCCAAAACAATCTGCAGCCTCTTTTATTTTTCCTTCCATAAAGGAGATATAGGAAAAAACCCGCTCTCAAATCAGTAATTTATAGTGCCTCGTGAATTTGGGATGTATATGGGGTTTTTTGCTACAGTTTGGGTATTTTGGGGAGCTACAGGTGGTTGTGGCAATGGCAGGGGAGCCAGGGACAGCTCTGCCCTCTCAGGTGCAAGGGAAAGAGGGGGAGAACTGCTGGGGCAGGGCTGCAGACATATACGTACCTACATATATATGGAAACACGCAGCCACACTGATTGGGTTTGGGGTGGAATGTGACCTGCCCAGCCACACCACCCGAGAGGCAACCATTTCTGCTCATCAGGGCGTATTTTGATTTTCTACAGCGTGATCAAATCACATTCTTGCGCAGAACCACGATCATTCACCGCTGTCGTTTTAAAGCTTTATTTCATCACGATAGCTGTTCCTTCACAGTTATCAGCTCCTTTTGTTTCTCTAGTTTCTTGACAAAGGTCTGCGATTGACAGACGGGAACGACACCTGTTACCGTGATCAACTGCTGGCAGTACTTAGTCCTTCTCCATTACAGCACACCTCCCACGATAAAAGATATTTCAGAACACACCAGAAAAGAAACACAAATTACTACCATAATCACTTTGTAGTTTTTCTCTGCGAAACATACCTATCAGATGTGTTAAACGCCATTTAGCATTTAACTTTCATACCTCAGACAGACATACAGTTAGATCAAAGCATCTTCCTGAACATGGGGTGACAGCAGTTAGTCTTTAATTAATAAAACAGTGAAATTAACGCCACTCTACACTGGGATATTCAACTATTTCTAACTTTGATGCAGCTCATTTACAGGACATATGTTTTCTTGCCCATAAAAACTATTTTGGATCCTCATAGGTCATAACTGAGTGTGGCTACAGATTCTAGTTGTTTTTAATATACGTCAGTTCTAGCACACCTAACGTTCGCTCCTTTTGGAATCTGTGACCCTGCAATCTCTTTTTTTTTCTTGTTGAAACCAGCTTTATCACACACGTGAGAAATGAAGCCTCCCAAAGCGGCGCATTATAAAGGTGAGAAATTATTAGATGCAATTCCCACGACAGACAATATGTCGTTTGGGAGGAGGCCCAGACGGAGGGTGTTTGTGCAAGAGGAAAGATGGATTACTGGTAAGGCAGACCGTAAGGCACCCAGGACAGCCAAAGAGCTGGGAAAAGGAGCGAAACCTGGAGAAAGATACACATAAACAGACTATAAAGGGGAAAAAAAAAAAAAAAAAAAGAAAAATGCCTACCTTAAAACTGCCACCAAAACTAATCCAAACCTCATTTGCAAAAACTGTAGATAATTAAAATCCTCTGTTCACTTTTCACTAGTATACGAAGAAAAGCCAAGCTGTCCCTGTCTTTGCCCCAGTACCCTCTTAGCCCTGCCTTTTCCTATATTTGCTCCGTGTTGCATGTCAAACGCTTGTCACTGAAAGCACTGTCATTGCTATGGGAGACGCAACGTACCATGACCAAGGTTGTAAACTGCTGAGCAAACCCAAAAGGCATAAAATGGATGAAGGCGGGGGGGGGGGGTGGTGTGCGGGTAAGAGAGAACCTGCTGTTAAATAATCCTTCAAACAGTGTTCTGGACAACTTGACAAGATTAATAAGCTTTTCTCTTAATAATCCCTTATAAAACGCGACGTGTAGGAACTGGGAACATCCATTTGTCCTGTGTTAAGCAAAGGGCAGAGGCAGGTGATCAGGAGGAACTGGGTTTGGACTCGCTGACTTACAAATATTTTTTAAAAACTCACCCAGCTGTGAGGAAAGGCTTCATTTCGTACTTGGGAAATGTAGGCTCTGCCACCAAAAACACAAGGGGACAAACACTTAGATACACAGATTCACACGGACCCTGTCTTTGTGGCTCTTTCCGATGCTGCCGTTCTTCTGTGCGTTCCTCAGAGAGCTTACCGGGACCTGAAAATACACAGCAAAGTTTTACACTAAGGTTTATTCTTCCTTTTTTTTTTTTTTCTTTTTAAGATGTACATTTGAAGGCAGAGATGCATTTCTAGGATATAAACTGGGCATATGTTTCACAAATAAAATATGCTTTTCAAGATACCAGGTGAGAGCTCTTCTCCTTGCAGCTGCAAAGATTAGCAAGAGCATCCCTAAAGTGCTATATTGCACCCTACGCAGGGCACAGGCACAGAAATCTTATTTGGAGCATGGAGGAACCATTTCCTCTCTGAATTGAAGGGCGATTGCCATTTCTGTCACGGGCGAAGTTGTCTATTGCTGGGAAATTGAAACTGTTGACGTTGCTCAAGGACAAACCGCTTGTGTTGACTTTATTTTTACCCCACTGCAAGGCGAAGCACACATCTTTCCTTGGATGCCGGGGTCCCTCTGAGCCCTCATATCCAGACGTAAGCCTTGGAAAGGTCTCAGCTTACAGACGGCTTCTCTGATCGATGGTAACAGAAAACCTGCTTTAAAATAAGAGCACAGGAAGCTACTGTGCTGTTCTCCCAATAACCTACAGCATTGCAAAGCGAGCCATAAATCTGCTAGCAGCTCTGACACAGATCGAGCTTTCTTAGCAAGCGTCTGTATAACCGTATAACACGAGCGGCAAGCACACACATCTCGCCTTTCATCACCTGAAACCTCAATGGCTTTTTCACTCATAAAGCCCCTGTTGTGGCGCGGGGTTTTGCCCTCCCAGGGGTTTGAAGCTGCAGCAAGTGCCGAGGACTCGACACAGAAATGTTCGCCTACGCAGGACCTTATACCTTTCAAAATGATGGCAAGTAGGACCCACAGCACTTGAAAAAAAGCTTCAGACCTGCTATTTTGATAGCTGAAGAATGTGACCCATAATTGCTGGAGGATTGTAGGGAGGCTTGCCAAACGGGATGGTTGTACCCGTTACCAGGCTAGGAGCGAGAGGCACAACCTCTCGTCCTTATCCAAAAAACGTAAGAGGAGCCCCTCCAGCAAAAAAAACACCCAACGTGCCCATGGAGGAATTTCTGATAAAAGTGAAAAAAAAGAGAAGAGTTTTAAAAAAACAAACAGCAAAAACTAAAAATGAGAGCAGTGTGGGAGAAGATGTGCCGATAGTTTCCTCCCAGGCTTCTGAAGGGAATGAAGCCCACCAGCAAGGCAGGCAGGCAGCCTCAAATCTTCCCCTGCAGAGCCCTGCCAAGGCTTGCTCTCCTCTGACCTGCCAAAGTGCGTGACCCGTTTCATGAACTCACGAACCTGACGCCTTGCTGCAGACTGTAGGATCAGGACACTGAGTTGCCTGAAGACCGAGTGAAAAAGTGACGGTGACTTATTTCCCAAAACGGCTGCTCGCTTCTTGGATGACTCAAATTTTTCACCTGCAGTCCTCACCGACTTCACACTGCTCGACCTCCATCTAGCACCTCCCGTTCTGGAGGGCAAGTCCCACAGCAGAATTTCCCTTTGCATAAGCATATTTTTCTCCAGGGGGAGGGATCTTTTCCATACCAGCGATTCCTTTGCTGTTTCCGTAGGCATTTGCAGTGTTTATTTCCCCAGGAGAGCTTGGGGAAAGAAGGGAGAGGTGAGGCCCATGAGGGTTGTGGCCTCCCTTGCCAACCTCCATCACGTTGTTGCCTAGATTTAAATAGATGAAAAAAGTTCCAGCGAAGCTGAAAGGGAGGTCACAAATAATGTCTGTATTAATTTAGGTAAAATCCACTACTAGAACAACCTGGCCTTTATTATTAGACTTTAATGGCCAGGAATCTTAAGTGCTGATGTCACGCAATAGCTGTAATTACTTTCCCAGACCACAGCCATCGACCGTGTTACTGGATGCGGCCCACATGCAAACACAGTAGCGGGTTTTGAGCCGGTGCCAGGCTTGCACTAAGGGCTCGGCACAGCAATACAGGGCGGCGCAATAATTAAACGCCAGCGGTGGCTGAGCACAGCCAAAGCAAACCAGCCATGGGGTAGCGCCGGGCCTAATTCTATGCGTTAGGTGTGACGGGATCCAGAGATAAACACGGAGCAAAATACCTGCCGGTTTTATCTTTTCCAACTTAGCTTGATAGCAGAACATCAAGATATTATGGAAGTTGCTAGACTAATTCCTCATCCATTAAAGTCACCACAGCTGAATTGCCAAGTTTCGTTATCAGAGACTATCAAATATACGTCTTTTTCTATCTTTATCTATCTTTTTCCCCCCTAATTTTAGTGAATTTTTCTGCTGGCTCTCCATCACAATCAGCAAGAGTTAATAAGCTTATGGCAATTCATTATCATAAGAAAAACAGTGTCTTTGGCCCATTTTCACAGATGCCCGGGCTTGCGCTTGCATTGCTGCTAACAGCGGCTGCAATTGGAAATGCGTTGGGATGGCTCCCAGCAACAGACATGGGGCTCAGCAGCTCCCAGGTCAGAGAAACAACTATTTTTAAACAGGTTTAGGATCCCTGTTAGGCACGTGATCATCTCCTGAAGCTTACAGATTTTTCAGTTCTCGACACCTAATCCTTTGCAATTTCTCTGCTGATTTTGTGCGCCTGCCGTGAAACCTTCGCTTCAAATGTGTCAGGCATTTCTGAGACACGTGCGGGGCCAGCTCTCGCCCTTGATGCGCCGTTTCCATCTTCTCTGCTGATCTAACAGGGTAGTCTTTCAGATAGTTAGAGAGGTGTTGAATCCTGAAACAAGAATCCAGACCCTTCATTTGAATTGTTGGAAAAATTCAGGCTGATAAATGTTGAGTGATTAGTGCTGTTGGGAACGGCAGTTTGATTGGCACAGTGTGGCAAACTGGGCCCGCGTCCCATTTATTTCTCTTCGTTTTCTCAACTCTCCTCTTGTAATCGTTTGTCCTGGTTTACTAGAGCTTGTAACTCCTTTCTCTGTTTGCATTTTGATACACACAGTACGAGTGCCGCTACTTCTACATATTTTGTCTGGTATTAAACCAAACTCCGGGGGAAAAAAAATCCACTTTATCTTCACCTGGGCAGAAAGTTATCAAAACCATTACAGGGAGAGTATACGGTAATTTTCACAGGGGCAGTGAATAACTTCACTTCCTGCTGAGCAGCAAAAAGATGCTGTTTCTGAAGATCTCACATTCTGGATGCTTGTTTTGATTTTCTTTGGAAGAAACCTGCACCAGTCAGTTCCCATTCAGGCCTTGCTTCTTCAAGAAGATGGACACCTTCTGCTCCTGCATATTGCCATCGTATGTGCCGCACATGTTTGTCGAAGCCGAGCGTGAGTATGTGTAAGGGGAAGTCTTACTCCACCAGGCTGTTCTTCCTGGAGAAGATCCATTTAACGTTGACACCCGTCGGCGAGATGTCCCTATTTATGAAGTCAGTGATTTATTCAAACGCGATTCCAGAAGCGGAAACGCCCCGAGGTGCGCATCATTCTGACAGGAGTCAAGGTCAAGCATGGGCTGCAGCGCGCCAACAAAACAGATGTTTGATCGAAGTCATATAAAATATTTACAGGGAAGCTGCAGCTGTTCGTGAAGTGACATGCCATTTGGTATGAAACGTTTAAGGAAAATCTTGAAATGTGGCCTGGCAATGGCTTAAAATAAATAAATTGTCATGGATCTAGTTTTTCTCCTTCTTACAGCCAGGTTGGATTCGATCCGTCTAAATTAAGATTCCCTTTGCCAGGCTGCTCGGTGCTTCTGCCACAGACAGGAATGATGATAGTTCCCCCAAAACCTGTTTTGATCCATGCTTCAGCTCACCTGAAGCTGAAGGCATTACGTCTCTGCCAGTCTCCACCTGGGAAACAGCAGAGCGTGACTGGATGGCACTAGTTTCCAGTTCTGGCTCTTAGTGCTGCACGTGCTTAAGTCAATATCCACTTTTTTCCCTAACTGTTCACAAGGAGAAACAGTGACCTTGTTGGAGCTGAGGGCAGGAATCCCACTGATTTTGGTTGGGCCGGGATCTTACTTTCCACATATAAGCGCAGACGTAGGTATTTGCAGACTTAGACTCTTGCATCGGGTTTTTCATGCATTTATATTACATTTTTTCCCCCCCAGGAGGCTTATAAGCAGGGCAAACCCCACTTTCACAGCCAAGTCCTTATTCTTTGTGTAGGATTAACTTCTATTTAACAGGAATATGTTTAAAGTTATTTTCTTTTGAAAACTGGTGAGTAAAGAAACATAGGGGTCGGCTCTCAAACTTTGTTGTTTAAAACGTTAAATTTTTTTTTAAAAGGGCTGTTCAGAGGGTTTTAAGAAACCCTGAATGGCCTTGGGTTACCAGTCTTATCTAACTTTTTTGCTTTAAAGTCAAGTAGAGTCAAGATTACAGTTTATTTCATAAGGCATTTGTAGGAGGCAACCTGCATACTTTCGAGGCAGTGAGATAAACTTCATCTAGAAGCAGACAGACAGTGTCCGTTCTCTTTTTTGATACCTATCTTTACAATATCTTACCAAAAAATAGAAAGGATGCTGAGGCATTTTTGCATTATTGACAGCAATCCATGTTTTTACTAAGGTTTCGTGATCATATAGCCTTCCAATAGTAATATATTTAGCAAACATCAGTTTCACCAAATCAGTTCGGTTTTCCATCGAGTCTGCCAGCCTCCACAGTGCCAATGGCTTCCTCCTCAGTCCTGAAGAATTACATTTAACCGAGGCTATGGATAGCAGGATGAAGAGTGGACGGGATAAGCAGAACAGTGCAGAAAAACCCTAAAGGGAGGAGAGTATAAACAACACCTGGTCTCCTCATTGACTTTCTTCCAGCCAGTGGCCTGAGTAAACGGAAATATTTGCTCTGTGTAGCCCACACCTATTTAATTCAAGTTCAAAGCTTGAAAACTATGCCTTGCCTTTTACATGCCTCTGGAGGGAGAGACGCAATAGCGGCCATGGTATGGGACAGTGTGGGGCTGGATGCGGGAGGGGAGGTCGCTGGAGAGCACCAGCCCTTGCACCCATCGTTTGACCAACTTCTCCTCTTTTTAGTAAAGAGAAGGTTGTTTCCATTAAACTTTGGGCAGCTACTGGCAGTGAGTATTGGGGGAGGCAGCCCAGGTGATGGGAGACAGACAGCTTCTTCCAGTGTTGTGCCAACACAGTGGTGGCAACTACCACGTTGGTACAGACCCATCACAGCCCTGGACCAGAGTGCTTTGCCAAAACAGAATTCTTTTAACTGAAACAATACAAAACCCAGCATACATGCTACTTACAAAGCCAAACTCAACCAAACCAAAACAAATTGCTGCTTAATTTTCCAGGAGATATGAATCAACAGCAGCAATTTATCACTTAGCTGAAGCTTTGCATCTCTGAATTTCTAGCAGACCTCCTGAATTTAAGAGGCATGATGCTGGAAAAATTCTCCATCTCTCTTCAATTGAGTAAAGCGGACACTTTTGCAGGGAAACCAAAATGAAACTGAACCTAGGCTGCATTTTGCTGGGCAAGAAAATCTACTTGTACACTATATGAAGAGCCTAGCTCCTCTTCCAGGAAAGGAAGATTGGAAAAGGGAGAAAAAAAACCCTAGCAGATGATAAAATGGAAGAAAATGGTAGTGTATATTTCCGATATGGATCCAAAAGCTGATCGACAGTCATGAACAACTTTTGGCTTGCAAGGGTAGATTGCATGGATTTTTAAGGAGATTTGCAATTTAATTACATTCCTCATATTTCCTGCTTCTGCATTTACTCATGGTAACGGAGCATGCTGAATACCAAGGACCAGAAGAAAAGAAAAGTGTGAGAGTGAAAAGTCATTGGATTAAGAAAAGCTAATCATATGTTTTAAAAGATTAGCTAAATTCAAGTCTTGGGCAAACTTCCATTGTATTTTGCAGCTCTTACCATTTCTAGGAGAAACCAAGTGAAAATTAGATTAAAGCTTGAACTGCCATGCTTTCCATTTATTTTGTACTCTTCACACAGTTCTGACCTTTTTATTGCTTGTCTCCTCTCATAAAAGCCATGGCACCATCCCGAATCTCAGCAGCCGTCAGAGAACACAGGCTATTCCGCTCAGACTTTTTTTCTTGCCAAGTTGTCTGCTGCCGGCGAGAGAATAATTTTAATGCATTTATGTATTAACATCTTGTCAAGACAATATAAAGTCCATTTATAGAACCCACAGAAATAGGAAAATCTCTTAGGTGGTCTGGGATGTAATATAGTATCCTTTTCTCCTAGTAAATATAATTATTTTCTTTCTCAGCGCAGGGGAGTGCATAAGAAGGCTTTATTAGCTCATCAGCCAGAGCTGAAGGAATAAAAAAATAAAATAAACCTGTCAATATAGCAATCTGCAACTCATTTGGCTATTTTGCACGCATTTTAATGTATTCTTGTCTGAGCTCTAGTGTGAATGATGTCTTGTTTGCGTGACTTGTTGCAGAAAATTTCTATTCTGCTATACACTATTGTTTGCACCCGAATGTGGCATCTACAAGCAAATGTGCAGTTGTTAACAAAAATATCAAAATTCTGCTTCTTCTGGGATGAGAAGCTACAGGGTTAGTTAAACTTGGGCATCATGACCCCACCTCTCACAGGCAGAAAGACAAGGTGATGAAACCACGGGCCTCCCCTCCCGACTAGGGCAGCATGTAAATGCAAATTCCTTTGTGTGAATGTGAAAAGGGACTTTTAGTAGAAAACCTTCCGCGTGCATTTATTGAAGAACTAGTAAAAAGATTTTAATTCTCCTCACCTTCACGCTATGAAGAGCATAATCCCTGTTAAAAATCAAGGGTTTGTAGGGAAGCCTGGAATGCGCTCTTCTCCTGTTAAATAGGGGAGAACAGAAACCCATCCGGCACCCACTTCCCTGCCTAGAGAAACCCCTCCTAAAAGCATAATACTTACTGCGCGCTCAGTAGGAACCCTTCCAATATCAAATGCAGCAGAGAATAAAAGAGAGAAAGTTGGTGACTTTCTTAGTCACGGTGTTAGTGAGACTGTGTTAGTGACTGTGTTAGTGAGAAATGCGTGTTCCCACTCTCCCTTAGAAAGGCTCGCAAGGTGCTAAGACCTCTCAAAGAGAATTTTGGTTTTCCATTAGTATGAACACCTGCAGGGCAGGGAGGGGTTTGAAAGAGAAACTGCAGGGTAGGGGAATCCTGTTATGAGTCAGTGATCCACAGCTCTAGTGGTAATGAGTATGATTTTTATTTTTTTTTAAGAAATGTTGGGTTTTAGCTAAAGCTATGGGCTTGCTTCAGGAGTTAGACGGTGAAATTCCCAGGTGTGTTCTGAATTGCATCTGTTCTGGTCTGAAGCAGCCTTTGGGCCCAAGATGGGTAGCACAATAGGAGTTTCTGTCAAGGTAATTTAGCTTTTACTGTGTGTTTCAGGGTGCAGCCACCTGATGCCGACTGCAGACTCTCCATCCTTCCCCACCCACACTCTCCTGCCTCCGGCTGCACGTTCACACTGAATGTTTCACGTTTCATCAGGTGGCTGTGCGATGAATGCAATCAGCCCATGGATCCTGCTGAGATCCACTGTTCCACAGGTCTGATTTTTGGTATGTTTTGGCATCCTGTTTGCCACATGATCACGCAATTCCAACCACTGATACAAGGCTGGTGACGGAAAGGTATGGCCAGGGTTGGAGAGGAGAGTGGGAGGGCATCTTTCAGCAGTAACAATCTCAGATCTGCCTGAGCTTCGAAACTGTGCCTTCAGGGCTGTCTTATCTCCTATCTGAATTACTTTTCCTGAGAGCTTGGACCTAGGTGAGGGATGTGAGGTGGAAGTTTGGTTCCATACATTTTACCTTGTTTTCCTCTTGCTTTGGCTGAAGGATGTGCCAGATAATAAATAGTAGCAGAGACTCTTCATGTGTCCCTGCAACACATCACTGGAGAATGTGACCCGTGATGGGTGGTGGCTGTGGTGTGTACACAGAAAACACCGTTACCTGTTACATTTTCCTTTCCATTTAGGTTTACTGTAAAAATAAATACACCTCATATCATACAGATCCTTTTTCCATGTGTCTTGGATTTCTTGACCTGTCTTAAAATGGAGCAGGGCTATAGATTTTTTTCAAGGGAAAATGTCAAAGCCCAGGGAGTCCGGCCTGAGCCGGAGGGTTGTTAAAGAAACAAAAGAAGGATGGAGTGGGTAGATCATTACCAAATGGCCCAGCTACACGGGCCCTGCTTCCCTAATGAGCCTGACAGCATGCAGTGCCACCTCTCTCTTCATATGTAAAGCTAATCCCTTGCCCTCTCTGACAGCCAGTATTTACATTTGCAAATGAATCCATCTTCCCACACTGCCCCTGTGCAGAGAGCAAAGGGAAATCGGTTGTGAAAGGGTTGTCAAACACTGGAACAGGCTACCCAGGGAAGTGGTTGAGTCACCATCCCCGGAGGTATTTAAAAAACCTGCAGATGTGGCACTTAGGGACATGGTTCAGTGGGTACTTGGCAGTGCTGGGTTAACAGTTGGACTCGATGATCTTAAAAGTCTTTTCCAAACTAAACGATTCTATGATTCTGTGATCCACCAGACCAACGGCATGGTCCTCCCAGGGCAGCATCTGCCCCTTGTCGAGGTGTCCTGCACCCCTAGAGGTGGAGGAATAAATGCCTCAGTGACTAGAATACCGATGGGGCTGGCGTCTGATGGAACCGAGCCCAGATGGGGAAGTTAGCCGAACCCCCTCACCAACGCTGGGCAAGTGCACAGGGTTGGTGGAGACCGGTTTTCTTCAAACATCTTCTTGCTTCCACTTTGCCACCGCGCTGGGGCCACGCCGCAGGGGCTGCTCGGAAAGTGGAAATTCAGGCAGTTGGGGAATGAAGGCAGAATTATTTTCCTTTCATTTCTCACCCTGCCACCCACTTTTTTATATGGCATTATTATTTATTCCCACCCCTAATACCGAGCCTTGAAAAGCACTTAGGGAACACATGCCAAAAGGCTTCATCCGTCTGTGTAGTACCGCAGCAAAATAACCGGGAGGTTCCACGTTGGGAGGGGTGAGTGAGCGGGAGCCTGCCAAATTGTGGCATGATGTTCAGTGCAACGGCAGCGGCTTCTACACAAACCGGGGAGCAACCCTCCTCCTCAATTTCATGAGACCTGCCAGAGGCCAAGCAGTCTGCTCAGGGCCATGCCGGCAGAGTCGAGGACGGAGGATGGATGAGGTGCTGCTCCCCATCGTTGCGGGGCAGGGCAAAGAGCCACTGCTGTCCCACGCTCCTCTCCTTGATCCCTTGGCCACACATCCCTACAGCTCAAGTGGCTAGGTTTGAGGCAAGTTAGGGACCAAAAGTAGCCAAAACGTAAACTTTTCCGGGTAGAGACACAGGATTTGGAGGTGGTTTTGGTGGCATGGGTGCTCATGAGGGAGCGGACAGGTGTGGGCAGGGAAGAGAAGGACCATGGGGTGGGGGATGAGGGTCAATTTGAAGCACCACCAGACCTCACCCTCAGGTACTACCGGATTGAAAGCATTTTTTCATCAGGAATTTGTGGTTTCTGTGGGGGCCAATGTGAAAAGTAATGAGATTTTGTGTTACATTCTCATCTAATGACAACCGAGTCATTGATTTGACTAATTTGCTGGGAATGATCCTGCAAATCCATTTTTGATGGGAGAAGGAAGGCGAGAAGTCATCTCCCCAGCATGGGATCTCACGGTAATT
The DNA here is from genome assembly GCA_013396915.1 of Stercorarius parasiticus. Classification (NCBI taxonomy): domain Eukaryota; kingdom Metazoa; phylum Chordata; class Aves; order Charadriiformes; family Stercorariidae; genus Stercorarius; species Stercorarius parasiticus. The sequence continues at coordinate 1,912,190 of VWZL01005656.1, read as the reverse complement.
GCTAAATATGCTGAAGCAGGGGAGAAAAAGGTGGCAACATATGCACTGTATTCCTCCTTTTGTTTTCGTGAATAAGGAGTAATACCCCTGCAAATGCGGAGAGAGCAAGAAGGGAAATCACAGCCCTTCCTGCAGGACACAGAGGGGAGCCCCGCGCCCGCCGCTCGGCTATTGTGCGCCTCCCAAAGAAGGGCTTGTTCTGCTGAAATGCCAGGCGTTGCTGGAGCTAAGGTTATCCTCCGAGCAGAATATATAAATAAGAGATTACCCGCAAGCACTGCAGCCAGGCTTGGGTTGTAGGAAATGTTTGTTTTCGTTTCTGTCACTAGGCAGCAGGGAACCCGTCGCCTTTGTTCTGGAGGTCATACTGCTGGAGATGGCAAATATTGACATACATGGAGGTAGTTTTCATTTTCATGTGTTTCTTGTTACCTCTTACTGCTATGTGATTTTGTTTTTCTGTTCTCTTGTTTTCCAACACATTTTTTTTTCTTTTTTTTTTTTCTTTTTGGCCTCCCTCCTTGAACATTTTCCTGCACTGGGGATCCTGTCCTGGGTTGCAAACGACACGACAAAGCTGCAGGCGTTATCACAGCCTCAGAACCTTTGCGGTGACTTGCCTCAAATGAGCTGACAGCCTCAGCTTCTGCCCAGTGTGATAGGGACAGGGGTCCGCATGCCGGAGGCATTAATTAGCAGGCATGACAGGGATTCTCTTGCAGAAATTGCACTTTCCTTCTGGTTCTTTCCCAGTTGTCATTTCAGCTGGAGGTTCAGAAATGTTGCCAGGTGCTACATACTTCATCCTATTTCTGCTTATGCTGTTCCCAGCTGGTGCCTTGACGGAGAAACGATTTTTCAGGGTTATCAGACATAAAAAGGAAAGGAGGGAGATGCAGAGACAAACAACTTGCCCAATATACCTTTTTTTCTCTCTAGCCTCATTGCTTCAGTTCATTTTCTGTGATGCACTGTAATGCAACCAATGATTTCTACCTATTACTAGTCATAGAAAATACTTATTTTTCCAAATCCAGGAATACTGTCATCAGCTCAACTCACTGAGGTACATACAGTGGTCTTCCAGGAAGAAAAACAGCCATGTTAAGAAATTCTAGAAATGACCGCACAAAATCTATAGCATGAAACAAGGAAATGCAGACACAGACAACAAAAATCATCCTGGTACTATGAGCTCAATTTTGTAAAATCCTAGTGTATTTTCAGTTAGTCACAATGGAAAAGCAGGAAATCATGTTTTAGCATCAAAGTAAATATTTGCAGTACTCCTTATATACCACATACAAAGGGAATTGCTTTAACATTTGACATTCTACCAAAAAAAAAAACCCCCTAACAGTTAACTTTTAAATCAAAAATATATTAATAAAAAAAGGGACCTCAGGAAGTCACCTAAATCTTTGAAGTAATTACGCGGTCTTTTGAGTAACTTGTATGTTTGATAGGGGCTGTAACCCCCACATTAACGTACTCTGGCAACTAACTGGCTGCATAGTTCATATTGACGATAATGCCAAATTTTACCACCGGTGGAGGTAGCTTTCTGTTTCATGTGTTCCTCATCACCTTTTTCTGCTACGTAATTTTGCTTTCCTAATGCTATGTATGGACAAATACCGCTTGCACTGACAATCCCTGTGCAGATAATCCTTTCTTCCAAAGACTCCCTACTCTTTGCGATGATCTGCGGTACTTCTGAAGCATCTCAGGAACTGTGACGCCTTTCCAAAAAAAGCCATCTTGGAAATGATTGCCTTGCGACAGTCATTTAAAGTTTGCTGTGAACAAAAGATAGAGCATTTGGCTGACCTGTAGCTTGATTTAGCTTCTCAGCCTATTCCTATATGAATATCCAATTACCCCTTTGAGCTCCCGTAGTGATGAGGGAGGGGAAGGCGGGAGGAACTCATCATCTTGCAATTACAATTCTTCCACTGTCCTGTCCCTTTCTTCTGAAAATTATCCAGGCTGGAATTGAGTCATTCGTGAACTGATCATGAGAGCAGGTATTTGTTAATAAATATGCTCTGAACAGTTTGGATGAATAATGCTCGAGTGATAAAGGACTGCCACACAGGTGGCTGTGTGATTAGCCATTGACCTCCTGTGTTGCTTCTGTCCCACCTGGATGATTGGAGCACCTGAAGAAGGAACAGAGAGCTCTGATTATAAATTACATTTTCTGATAGAAACTGTTGGACTGATAATAACTCATCGTGCAACCTGTGAAACATTCAGGTTTCACAAACCCCTCATGATTAGAGTCCTCGCAGAGAAATGGCAACATGCCTGAATCACTCATAATTTTAATTTGTGAACATAATCATAAATGAAGGTTCTCTTCAGAGGAGAGCCTTGCCCTTTTGCTGATTGTATGGGTGCAATTTTGTTCAGGGAGAAGTAAGAGCAAGCACTGGGTTTGGGAGAGATCTTCCTGTAGAAAGAAAGGGACGTTGCTCTCCATAGATTCAGTATCAAAGCTGCTCATCAAAAGGTCAACATCCTCCATCTGCAAACAGCACCCAGGGGCAGCTCTCTGATGTCAAAACATACCTGGTTCCACAACATCCATTTCTGCCGGTGCTTTGAAGGCTGGGGTTTTACACAAAATACTGCGGCAGCATCTCTGGCTGACACCACTCTAAATTTGCCATGTCTAGGACAAGAGGTAAATCTCTGTGTGCCAGGGGAAAGCAAAGCTATTACATGTCCTTAGAAGTCTTCAGGACGCTGTCCTGTTTGATGTAACCCTCATGCACAGCAGGGCACTTCAATAAACCGTGCTCCCACCCCCATCAGCCAACGATGAAGAATATTCCGCCCATTATGGTGGGGAAAGGACAACGTCCCCCTTTCAGTCCTGAGGAGGGGACTCCCCCTCTGCCCACGCTGCCTCGGCTGGTGTCCCAGGCAATCCCACCTGCAGAGGGGAGTCCCCGTTCATCACTGGGGAGACTGGGAGAGAGGGGAGGGAAATGCTCGTCACAGCACTACATATGACACCACAAGGTCCCATATGATCCCCATCAGTTTAAAGGACTTTAAGTCTGTTAAAGTTTATTCTGAAAGACACTTCTCTACTATTCATAGCAGAGGGATGAGCCGTGGGCTAGTTTGCATTTGATAATGGGGTAAGTAAAAAGCAAGAGCAGTTTGCTTCAGTTTTCTTTATTAAAAATCAAATAAAATAAAAGGGGTGGAAAATAGAAAAGAAAGATGGTTTGGTATATAGAGAGGGATAAAGCTGAATATTATATACAATGCACTACTAAATCCGTGTTTAGCGCCCTGTTTTTTTCAGTGGCATTATAGCACTGAATTATTTATCAGATTAACAGTATGTACATGTATATTTAATGTAGAAATTATCATCCACTTACAGGGGGGTTTTAAATTAGCACATGGGAGAGGCTGTCTCCTTGGGTGTTTGCACTCTTTTATAGCAGCTGCCCTTCCCCAGCCTGTGAACGTTCTATTTTTGAATCTATTTCTCCAGGTGTTGATACTGTTGGGCAGAGGTCTAATAGAAACGCCACTGATGCCTCATGCATACAGGGACTTTGATTCCCTCAGTAACGGAAGAGAAATCGGATGGGCAGAGATGGGGACCTCTGTCAGACCAGAAGGTTGGCTGGGTGCATTACCACTAAGCCTAAAATGGCCTGATCCCACTACCTAAAAGTCTTCTGGGGGCAAGATACACTTGTCATTTGACATGGCAGCTCAAGCAACTTGCTTAGCCACCCTGCAAGGCAGTCCAGCTTCTCCAAGTCTTCCAGCATCAATATCTTCTCGGCTAAATTCTTACTGAATCCCAGGGATCTGCCTCTGGCACACACCACAGAGTAGTTTCATTGAAGTATGGGGCCAGACCCCTAGATATTTTTAAAAGTTCAAATATACTTCTGAAAATGAGGGTCCTATTGAGACACCTGAAGAAAATTTTTGTACCTTTTTCTTCCCTCTCCCTCCCACAAACACCTTTGAAAATCACATTTTTAGTTGGAGGTTGGCATCAAATGTAAACCACCCCGGCTTAAACATGATTTCCTGCCTTTCCATTGTGACTAACTAGGAACTCCATTCAGAGCTTCAGTTCAGTTTTTCAGCATATTGTTTGCGGTTTGAGAAAGATCGTGCCTTTGCAAATTTAATTTACTCATTTCCCAAAGCCGAATAGTGTCTGTTTTCCTACGCAACTGCAACTTGGTTATCATAACCTGGCTTCCTCATCCACCCGGCATAAAAGTTATTCCTCTTAGGTAGTGAAACAACCGTTTCTTCACAAAGCCTTGGTTTGAGTTATTTTGGGCAGCTCTCGAGAGAGGGGAAAAATAACAGCAAGAGAAGATTACCTACAGCTTGCAGCATGTAGCTAGGGAAAGAACTGCAGCATTACAACTAAATATTTATAGCAAAACACTCGCTAAAAAGCTCTATACAGTAAATAATTACCATATTGCTTCTGTCAGGACCTCTCTGATGGAAGCCAGGCAGAGCCCATCCCTGTCAGCATTCCTGGATGGGAAGAAGCCATTGCACATGTATCGGTTGGGTGCTCCAGAGCCACAGCAGGGAGGATACAGCACCCTGGAGGCATCTGCCCCATCTCTGGTACCACCACCAACGCCTGTACCACAGTGAGACGCTACCTGATTTTAAAGCTGTGGCAAGTGGTGATTCCCAGGGCATTCCCCTCCCTCCAAGCACAGGAGCCAGGAGCTTCTCCACCCAAAGCCTCCTCAGGTCTGGAGCTCCAAAACCAAAGTTTAGCTCACGCTGTTTATTCCCGTGAAAGGTGCTGCTGAAAAAAGGCAAAATAAACCGCCCCACAAATCTGAGCAGATGTTGGGCAGAGATGTTTGGTGTTCATCCATGACCTGTGTGTGCTTCCTTTTCTGTTCTCTTGGAGGACAAATCTGCTTTTCATTCTTCAGGGATCCAAAATGATCTACTTATCTAAGCCTGCAAAACTTTCATCTGAGGATCAAAAATATCCTGGCGCATTAAGAATAATGAATTTACCCTGTAGGATAATGTATTTTAATCCTTTTGTGAGCTAGCTCTCCTCCCAGTTTTAAACCAGGGAGGGCTCTTAGCAATCTAAAAGACTTGAAAGACTTGATTCTCTCCTGCATTAATGCACACACATATTATCACTAATTGTTTAGTCTCTCTTTAATCTATTTAAATGCATAATAGAGACTTCAAACATCTTATTCTATTTCCATTTCAAATTGCATATGAGTCATTAAGCAGAGAGATTTTTTTCACTGCTAGTTTTTAAATGTTGATATGATGGCCAGACTTTACCATAGTGTAAGCTGGAGGTAAATACCTTTTCACCTGAGTGCTAGTGGTGAATACCTCTCACAGGGGAAAATGCTCAGGACGGGTGTTCTATTTACCTTTCTCCCCTTCTTTTCTGCTTTGTATTACGAGTGAAATTGTTAAACTTGGTTATTTGTACTTGACGCTTGAATTTGTTATACCTGTGTGTCTCAAGCCTCATGAAACCATACGTAAGTATTCTTAGAAGAAGTCAAGTTTGTCATTATTTGGGTTATAAACAGACCTCAGTAGCTCTAACCAAATGTTCCAGACCTGAGTATTTAGAGGAGCAGCACTAAGCTGACACCTGTGAACCTCAGCGAGTTCTGTACCCCTGTGCGTAACGCTTTGTTCTGCTCTCCAACCCAACCTGAGCTTGCCCTGTCCTCACAAACACAAGCAGGGGATAAAAATAAAGGCACTTGGAATACATAAAAACTATTGTGGCGGGGGACTGGGGAAATGGCTCAGGTAAACCTTCGTAAGGAAGTATCTCAATTTACTTGACTCTCCTGAAATGCTCCTTGACAATGTCCTCCTAGTGGAAGGACATGTGTTCCTGACATAACATGGGACCAAGAGCACAAGCCAGGGGTTTGGGCAGAGGCCACATGATGGGCTATCCGTCCCATCTGAAAGCAACAGCAGTATCAGGATGGGTGTCTGGTCACCAGAAGCTGAGATCCATATTCTGCTTCAACTTCAGTAAAAGTGAGTTTCTCAACTTTTCTGTAACATAAAACTTGTAAGAGATCTTCCGACTTTTCTTTCTCCCCAGGCTCTACAGAAGATGGGGAGAAAGGAGGCAGTTTCATGGTCTGTTGATTGCCCGAGCTTGTTACAATTTTTTCTTTATGGATAAGTGATTATTATATATGGAAGAAATAAGTAAGCAGGGAAGCCAAATCAAGTGTGCCTAGTTCTGAGCCAGAAAGAAAGGTTATCGGGGAAAGAAAAATGTGTGTAAGTACAGACACGAGGCAGCTTTTAGGAAAAGGTTAAAAAGACAGTGAAAGAAAAACAGGCATATAATGGAGACAAAATCTTACGTAATGTTCACAAACTTGCATTTTTATGTCTTACAAAATCCCAGGGCATATACATGAGGCTATTTGAAATGGTTGACAGCTCAGAGGTGGTGGACTGAGTAAGCTCTCTTTGTGATAGATGGACCCTGGAGCCATTAAAAGCTCTCCTCAAAATGAAGAGTTTTCATTTTTAAGAGGTTTGGAAATAAAAAGTTATAGGATGAGGTTGCCTTTGAATGCGCTTACTTGTATTTACAACTCACATCAGTAGAGTGAAACACATCTTCATGTCCACAGGAGGCAGGACAAATAAAAGACCGTATTTCAACTATCAGTTGCCCCAGAAGCATTTACCTCGTTAATGAGGATGATAGCTTGAATTTTTCTCTTGGGAGTCATTGAAAGGAGGTGATTGATACAGTTGGACAACAGTGACAAGTAACTTCTATAGTTCAACCAATAAACTATGGTTCACCCCTTAAAGTCTCTGGGGACCGTGGTAAGTTTGGTAAGAATTCTCTGGTTTGTCCTGGGAAACAGTGGCATTAAATTAAATGGGGGAAAAGCAAAAGGCAAACTTCTTTGTTTTTTGAGGTTTTGTATCATAGGACTGGAATTTTTTCAAATTTTACTTTCTTTTTTTTCTTCTCCTCAATACAGCCAATGATTTCCCATTGCAATCGGGGCAAATGCTATACCTCATCAGGAGATCTGGACAACATCTTTTATACAGATGGAGCAGTTAGACATTACTTGCGTAGTCAAAATTGCAACGGATGGTTGTTTTTATTGGTAGCTAACAGGAGATTTTTTCCAAGTTGCTTATAACGATGGTTGCATGGAAAAAGTATTACGGTGGAACAAGGCCATGCTATTTATAGGGTGAATCTGCTGAAATAGTTCTTTCTGTGATAAAAACTCTTTGTCAAAATTAACTGAATCTGCACAGCATCTTTTTTTGGAAGATGAAGTGTTTGATCAATTTTGCATGTAGAAACAGTGAAATATCATTCGAGATCACACATCAGCTCAGCGATGCCGCTTGGTCTTCAAAGTGGATCTCATGGCTCTCACAGCTAATAGCTAATTTGCTGTTAGACTGCAGGATAAAACACACAAAAGGAAATTTTTTAGCACAAATTAGAGAACATTTGCAAAACAATCCTTTTGCTTTGGTATCAGCTCTAGTGTTGGCATCACTACAGCCTCCCATTCAGGAAATTTCAAAGATCGTCAGGAGTTAACGTCCACAGATCGGGTTTGGTCATAAAATCTCAATGTTCTTCTTTCTTGCCATACCCCAGCTTTTCTGCTGCGACTGCTTCCGCTCCTAATGGAGTGTACGGAATTTGCAGCCTGCTTAAAGAACTCTGCTCTGCTCTAACAGGATTTTATGGGAAACAAAAGAAGAGGGGAAAATAGGTTCTCTGACAGAATAGATATCCTCTGGTTTTGTTAACGCTAAACTTATCTCAGTGCCACATGATGATATGTCCCAGTAACACATAAGTAAGCACTGAGATCAGATTGGTTCCACATTCGGTGAAAAAAAACCCTGTCGAGCACCATTAAATCACTGCAATGACCTCCAAATGAAAAGATTTCGTGTGGGCGTAAGTGGAGAAAAATCCTGCAACTAGTTTTATTTTGGCAATGTTAAGCTCGTTTCAAATGTCTTTTAAATAGAAACACTGGGTAAAAGCAGTTCCTGGGACATCTGGAGTGGGGAGCGCCCAGGGTTGGGCTTAAGACATCCCCTTCCCCCTGCAAGGGGTGGGGGAGCCACTGGGCCCCAAATCACGTCCCTGCCCAACTCTTTAACACCACCACAGAGCCTCTGAGGGGGCTTTCTTCTGGGCAGGGACCTGGCAGAACCCAACTTTCCATCTTCTTCTTCTTCCTCCCCTCAAATCAGGAAACAGGGAATGACCAGGGTGAGGCCAGGGGGTGAGAGCGCATCTCCAAATCCTCCTTCTTAAGCAGGACCAATGGCCCTGAAGATGTCGAGCACTTATCTCATCATTCCCGCTTGGCAAGAACAGACCCGTGATTGCTAATAATAGACCAACATTTTAATCTTGAGACTCGCCTGGTAGAAAACAGAGGGAAAAACATTCAGGATCACACTCCTCTGGGTCATCTTTGTGTTTGGCTGGTTCGCTGCAAGACTTATGAAATGTCAGACTTCGAGTCATAAATGAAAGGACAATTATGGGTTGCCTACACACTATATTTTGACTGGAAAAAACAGCAATCCACTCTTCCCCTGCCTCAACTCACATGAGAGCCCACTGGATTTCCTTCTCGATGAAGCAACACTCTTTTGAAGTAGGAAACATAACAAAACCTTAAGCATGCTCGACATGAAATATCTTATTGTATTGCTTGATTGCAGCAAGGACACATGGCTGAATATATATATTCTGTCTTGGAATGATTTTTTGTGAGGGTTGGGTTTTGTTTTGTTTTTTTTTTTAATTGCCTGCATGCTATTTAGCTGCTGCAACCCGGAAGCCAAAAAGCCAATTTTTCAGATTTTTCTTGTTTTCCTTTCCTCGCACCTAATGAATTGTATCGAGGACTTACGAAGAGCAGGTCTGTTTTGCAGTCTAGTGGTACGGCTACGGTTTGCATTGACGTACCAAGCTATCTTTAAGCTCGCTCCCTGGGGTACAGTAACACAGCAACACAGCACAGATTTCAAAGCAGGCAAATTGCCCGACTGTTTTGAAGCCTATTCTGAATTCCATGTTATGGCCTGGATTCGATGGTGCCCAGGCAGGTTGTTTAAATCTAGGTGGGATATATCTCGGTCAACAGCAATTAGGCATCTGGGCTGCAGCATCGGTGTCTCCCGAGACGGACGCCTGTTGCGCAGCAGTAATCCCGCGCCGATGGCAGCGATGGGAAGCATGTGTGCAACTGCTAAAGCATTTCCAAGGGGAAAGCACATCACAGCTGAGTAATGAACAATTCGGTGCAGAGTTTACAATAGTATTAAACATCGGTCTAGTACGCATTCTGCCAAAATCTATGTTAAATCCATGGGAACAGCGCTAGTTTTTTTCTTGGACAGTCCAGTTTTGGGCTATAAGCATGCATTAAATCCTTGCTGGAAGAGAAGCGAGTAATCTGAGCCTCAGCATGATCCGTCCTAGCTTAGTTCTCTCTTTTATTACCGTTGTTCACCCAGACTATTGCTCTGAATGTAAATGAACTTGGAAAAACTAATGAAGCCAGCGAAAAAAGGTAGAGGTGGCTTTCCTCGTGTGCCCAACTCCTCCATGGCACTGAACAGGGCTACTGGAATGCAATTACTTTCCCTCTTTAATGGAAAGGCTCAGGCATGGTGTTTTCTTGTCATTTTCGTTAATTATGATGTACAGTTACAGGGACTGATTCAAGCGAGCTGTCAGTGCAGGAGGTGGCACTGACGGCTGAGCAGAGCTCTTCAGTCCTTTCTCCAGGGATGTGATGGTATTAATAATATCATCTTTTTTTTTTTTTTCAAAAATCTATTATAAAATCCATAAAGCATAGGAACAAGCCTTTGAAACACCTTCTCCTGTACCCCGTGTCTGACAGTAGCTGGTAGCAGTTGCTGAGGGAAGAGACTAATTATGTACTCTCAGATAGGCAACTGCTCTAACAGGCACTTATTTGCTGGATTTTTGTATTTAAAAATAAGGGATTTAAATAGAAAATGCAATAGATAATTATGGAGGCAAATAATGAAATGCTCAGGCAAAATGACACATGGTATCTCAGTGGGATAAATCTGCCAGTATTTGGGAAGGAATTTATTTATTTATTTGAAGGAATTCTCATTTTCCCTGCTTTTTTTTTTTTTTTTTCATCCGGCCATGCCAGCCTTTCAGCATCTTGACCGGTGCTCGTTCCCCTTTCATGGGCTGGTTCATCTGTACCTCAGAAGCGGTTTTCCCAGCACTTAGGGACACAGAGAAGGTGTCTCAGCAACCCAGCTGGACAAGCGATTCCATTGCTTCTGTTGCTAGCAGGCTTCAGAGTACGTTTTTTCTTCAGCAAGATGGTGTTTCCATACTTTCCCTCTAACAAACTGGCAGCCAACTGGCTGTTGGCTTCTCGCTAAAAGGGAAAAACTGATACTGCTTCTTTTTTATCTTCTCGTGGCTTGGTGGTTGCTGGCAAAAGGGTAGAGGGGTTTTCTCTCGCCCTGCACCAGTGAATGAGATAGATAACAGTCAGCAAAGTCTGTACCAACACCTGGATTGCAATCAGCCAGGTTATCTGTTCGCTACCATCAGGAACTGTCTTTATTAACAAAGCGCCTCTAGCGCAGCAGCAGATAGCTCTTGGGGCAGCTCATCAGAGAAAGAAACCACTTCTAGAAGCTGCTACTTCAAGATAAAATAATACACGAAGGATTCCTGAAATTTGGGATAAAATGTTATGCTGTTACTCCCTTCCTCGCCCCTCCTGATGCTTTTTATTTTTTTTAAACCATGGTGTTTTAAATCTATAAAAAGATGCATTTTGTACATTCTGCCTAGATTAAAAATACTAGAGGGTTTAGAAGGAAATACATTATCAAACTTCAACTTAGTTTCGCAGGAACGGTTTTGTTTTTATGAATTCAGAAATATCAGAGCAGATCCACTGCTATGATAGATTAAAAATCTGTAGCTATGAAAATTAATACAAAGTGAAAATCTGCTCTCCATAAACTAGAAGATTAATTGAACAGCGCTCCTGTTAGTTCTTCAAAGGATAGGTATCAAAATAGGTCTGACCATCTGATTTACCAATAAAGAAAAATCCTTTTTTATTCCAAATAAAAGCTGAGATGAAGCAAATTCAGCCAGCTCTTCGTTGTGTGTGGCGGCCTTATGTCTTCAAAGCTGATGGTTTCACTAACGTGGAACTTCTTCAGTTCTGCTATTTTCACGAATGAGAGTGGCCAATAACCAGAAAAAGGAGAGCTCTTCCTAAACTCTGGATCTCTTGTTCATAAATAAGCAGACTTACTAATTATTCCTTACTTTTCATGCCCATTCAAAGTTACATCGCTGATAGCATTGATTAATGAGGCATCACAAAAGTGGAACTACATTATGTTAACATTGCACTACTGTATTATTTATTATATCCTGAAATGCTGCAAATTTTCAAAGTACACTAGAGGCACTAATCTTCCTGCACAGTCCACGAATGAATAAATGTGTTCCAGCACAGTGTACTAAGTCCTCTTCAATCAGCTCATTACCTCTTAGGCATCAGTATATATAATTGAAATTGATGTCATGTTTATAACCCCTGCTCACAGAGCATGTGTGTGGAAATGGGCTCAAATCTGCTGAATAGATATTTTGACCTTAGATGACCTTCATTTAATCATCTTTCACACCACACGGAAGAAAATAACGTTGTCATAGAAGAAATTAATATAATTTTAGTGAGTTATCTCCAGTAGCCTCATAAGGTCATTTATGAAGTTCAGTAATCATGACGAATGCCCTTTTCATGCATGCTGATTAAGAGGTCAATACTGGGATTTTTTTCACCTGTTTTTAGAGCCTCACAAGGAATTGCTGAGCAATATTACCAAAAAAAAACCAAAAAAGCACATTGCTGGAGTGAAGCTTAACAGAACATGAGAAATGGAAATTTATATCAGGAGTGTAGCAAAGGACCGAGCATCTCTATTAAAGAGCCTCCCAGATTATGCATGCAGCTCCACATCACAGAAACACAGAGTGGAAAGAATAGAAATGCAGCGGCTTGGCACGCTGTCGCTCCTAAGGGAGGCTCTCCTGTTGTCTCAGGTTAGCTCGCAATTCATCCAGGAGACAAAAGAAGGCCCAGAGATGAAAGTCCAAACCCACCATCACCTCCCCTGTCACAGCAGGGGGGTGGCCACCACCGGAGGAAGTTGCCAGACAACACCTAAGTGTTGTATAGCTCCGTATTGACCCCAAAGTCTTTTGATATGAGCAAACAGACTTTGATGTGGCAGGGCAGGAGCTGCTCTCCATCGCCATAGGGGAGCAGGGGGGGACTCTCCAGGAGCAGGTGGACCCTTGGTCTCACGGGCGAGCAGGACAAGGCAGGCTGGAGGAGGGATCGGTGCCCACCATGGGTTGCGGTGCTGAGGGTGTTGTGGTGGGTGGGCCAGCTCCCACCAGGACCTCACAGGCACAACCGTGATATTTGGGCCAGCTCCCACCAGGACCTCGCAGGCACAACCGTGATATTTTGGCCTCCGGAGCCTCCGGCAAAAGGAGTGTTGAGGCAGAGAGGGGTGTGCATGTGGTGGGGAGGGAGGAATTACACCGGCCTCAGGAAAGGGTACAGCCAAGAGTTAACATCACTTCTGCTGCCTCCTGAGAAGCGATTGTAATGTACACAGTTTTGTACTTAACACTCACGTTGTTTAACTTTCTCGGTAGGGAAAAGTGCTGCAAGCCTTTCCAAGGTAAATAAACCATGGCTACTTTGCGCTGTGTGCACATGCCATACCCAAAACCCGCGACTTCTTCCCCCGCAGCTTTTTTCCAATACCTGGCCTTTGCCTTCTGCTCAGACAACAAAAATCCCCTCCAGCCCTCCCCCTTGCCTCCTCAAGCATTTCCCTTCACTGCTGCTGTAATTTCCTCTAGCTCAGCTTTGCAAAGACGCCCATTTCCCACTCAGGTCCCTTCCAAAAACACCCACCAGGACTCTCTCCTGCCCACCCCTCCCAGTCATAGAATCATAGCATGGTTAGATTTGGAAAGGACCTTAAAGACCATCTAGATTCAATCCCCCTGCCATGGGCAGGGCCACTTCCCTGTAGACCAGGCTGCTCAAAGCCCCATCCAACCTGGACACAGATGGGCATCTGGCACCTCCAGTGTCTCAGAGGACACCACCATCCACTTCGAAGGTTCTCACTCTTGCCACGCACCTCAGTCAAGGGAGACCCTCCCATCCCCCTGCCTGCAAACTGATGTGGTCACATCATCCCCACCACCCAGTGTCTTCTCCAAGCCATCAACTGAAGGACCCCCACACACACTTCCCACCAGCTCCGTTTCTGCTATCCTCTGCTGCCTTTCCAGTCACTTCATGCTTCCAGTAGCACACTGTCTCCCTAATAACTTTCAGTTCCGGGATGAGTTAAAAAAATTAAATCCTTGATATTCAGAAAACTATTTAAATTCTGGACTTTTGAAGCAGAAGTTACACCTTCTCTGTGGTGTGACCAGCCCTTGCTCCAGCCTCCCCTGCTCATCTCCACAGCCTTTCTGCTTCAGGAGAGCAGTGCCACTTGCAGTAAGCCCCTTCCCTTTCTCTCGGATCAAAGATGCTGATGCCACTGATAAGGCCAACTGCAAGTCTTGCCTCGGTACTGTAAGTGTAGAGAGAGAGGGAGACGGACAAGGAACACAACGCATTCTGTGTCTCACTGCAGAAGAAAAGTCTTTATGCCCATGCATATATACCAAAGGGTCCAGATGAGCTACTGGAGGTAATGATGACAAACAAGCACCTTCCTGAGTTACTCCCAAGCTTGGCCATGTTAAAACAGATCAATTACTTATAATCTGTCTCTGCCAGAATTCTCACTTAGAAATAAGAGGCACAGAAAATTTCCAATATTCTCCTATTCTCCTTCGGTAATTCGTTTAACAGATGTTTTTCTTGTTGCATCATTTAATAATTCCTATGCCAAAGCTGCTGTAGATTTGAATTCTGAGTTTCAGTTTGACAGGAAGAAAACTGTTCCCTCGTTTGGCAAGACCTACTCAGTGCGTCTCGCCGACTACAAGCTGTAACTCTGAGTTATACCATAGCTACAGCTACTCCCGTTGATCATATAACGCAGGCCACTGGCCAACTACACATCCAACGTTATGTGCGTATCTGCATCTAATTTTTTGTCTCCAGTGAAAAAGCTGAGGAAAAATCCAGATCTACTGAAGTCTCCATAGCTAAAATTCCAATTACTGCAGGTGGAGCTAAAAATCTCCTCCCAGATTTCCACAAGCCACATGCATAAGAAGGTATTTTCCATGCTGGCAAATATATGATTTTTCACATGTCATATTTAAACCCTCAAATAAAGATCTGCAATTATATTCACACAACCATATACATTAATCTCTAGCTATCTTATTTTATGTGAGTTACTACTCAGATATTTTATGGCAGTCTTCACTGCAGTTTCCAAACCCCTCACAGTTCGTAATATTTTACTTCTGTCAAGTAACTGAGAAAACCTGTTAGTATTTAAGTGCAGATTAGATGCTGCTTCGTAAAAACTGATAAACGAACTTGGCCAGGACAGATGGGAGCCATGGAAAGTCTAGTGCCTGGTCCAGCAATGAGCAGAGGCAGAGAAAATGTGGAGCAGAGCTGGAAACAGGACCCAGACCCGTGGAGTCCTGCTGATTTCATAGCCCAGCCATGTCTTCTCTACCTACTCGCATCAGTCTCGGCTGTCTGCTGCTTTGAAAACACATGTGTGTAAGTGTGACTTTTCTGGACCCACAGCAGTAGCCCATTCCCTCTGTGTGTCACAACAGTCTCGCAGATTCCCTCCCTTCTTTCCCCAGGGTCTTTCCTTATCCCTGCTGAAGCCACGGTGGAGGGAACATCAGTCACTGCTTCGGTTTCTTGCACAAAGCAACAACCCTGAAATCCCAATGAACACAGACAGAAGTTTAGAAGAACCTTATGTCCCATCCTGATCTCCTTTACCTCAGACTCAAGCCAATAGGGAGCCAAAAAGATGATGGTTGCATTCTGGTGGAGGAGAAATGGTCAGGGAAACCCATTCTAAGAATTCAGCATCACACGTATGGCACAATGTCAGAGCAGGAAAATGCAAAGAACCCTGATGACTTTTTTTTTAACCTTTGACTCATGGCGAGAGGGGGGCATTAAAGACTCCCTGTAAAGAGACATCAAAGGGGAGAACGTGACGACCTCAATGAAATAGCAAATTACACCACAAATCTCAGGGAGACAACCGCTGCGGTTCTTCTGAAAGAAGTTTTACTGTACGAGCACTAGACAAGGGAATCTGAGGTTAGCCATCGGAGCAGAGTTTTTCGGCACCAGCCGGAGAGGTGAGTCAGGTGAGCACTTTACAGAGGGCAACCAGCTCTAATAAGCCACTGCGCTAATAAGGAGAAAGCTCATTTCCTCCACCATTAAATATGATAGAATCATAGAATGTGTTGGGTTGGAAGGGACCTTTAAAGGTCATCTAGTCCAACCCCCCTGCAGTAAGCAGGGACACATTCAAGCAGATCAGGTTGCTCAGAGCCTCATCAAGCCTGGCCTTGAATGTCTCCAGGGATGGGGCCTCCACCACCTCTCTGGGCAACCTGGGCCAGTGTCTCACCACCCTCATTGTAAAGAATGTCATCCTAATGACTAATCTAAACCTACCCTGCTCTAGTTTAAAACCATTGCCCCTCGTCCTATCGCTACAGGCCCTTGCAAACAGCCTCTCCCCAGCTTTCTTGTAGGCCCCCTTCAGGTACTGGAAGGCCGCTATAATGTCTCCCCAGAGCCTTCTCTTCTCCAGGAAAGATGGGGAAGGACTCTTTTATCAGCGAGTGTAATGATAGGATGAGGGGTAACGGTTTCAAACTGAAAGAGAGTACATTTAGATTGGATATTAGAAAGAAATTCTTTACTGTGAGGCTGGTGAG
>VWZL01005656.1:1842746-1895700 GCA_013396915.1 Stercorarius parasiticus | reverse complement strand
CGGCGGCGGCGGCGGCGAGGGGCAGGGGGGCCGCCCCGCTCTCCTGTGAGACCTGGCAGCCGCTCCCCGCCGGGCCGGGCCAGGCCGTTAGCCCGCTCGCCCGGCCATCACCCACCTTTTTGATTCTGCGGGCCGTGTAGGGCCCCATTCCTTCCTGCACCTTTGACGACTTCATAGAATCATAGAATCAATCATAGAATCATACCCATTAAGGACTCTAATTCTTGCCAGCTCGTTTGCGTGAAGCAGAGTCAGCGGAGAGCTGTGTTTGTTAGACTTCACTATTCATTTCGCCCAAAATGGCCTTGTACCCTAATGGGGAAGAGAAAAGCCCGTAATTCAACAGATGAATACCGTGAAAAACATTCCCAACCGTTTCCCTACTAACAATATACATGTAAGTGGAAATAGGCTTTGGTGGCTTTAAGAAGGCAAAACGCTTTTCAGGCTTGTTCTTGAAAAAAAAGAGGGAACGATTGCCATTTCAAAGTTCCTTAGGAAACGCAGCCCCCACTGACTTCCACGGGGTGTGGTGCTCCTAAGCACAGAGAGTGGTATAAAAAATAATGAGTGGCGGGTCTGAGCTCTCAGAAAGACATTAAATAGCTAGTAATAGCCCAAATCGTTCTTCCCCTGCACCCTGTAGGTGCAGCTTCGTGTTGGGAACTCAGGTCCATGGTGTTGCACCATGGGGAGTCTGTCAGCATGGAGGAGCAGTCGAAGCAAGGCGGCAGCCTGGTGGCCCGGTGGCTCTGTGCCTGCTGCTGGGAACGGGGGGAACCCGTGCAGAGCCAGGGTTACTCACTCAGATCTGGATTATATATTTTTTTTCCTCATGCCTCTTTTTTTCTTTTTTAGGTGAGGAATAATGGGAAGAGGACAAGATGAAATTCCAAAACGCAGCCGGGAGGATGTAAATATATGCCAACCTCTCCTATTCTTTTCCTCTGCTCTTTTTCTTAAAGATAAAAAAAAAGATTATATCTTTAGTTTTTCTGTAAAAAAAACCAAAGGAAATATACTTTTTAAAAAAGAGTAATCACAAAGGGGGCACTCAGAGAAGACCATTAATGAGTGGTCAAAACCGGTTGCTTTTTCCTCCAATTCTAATTGACTCTCTCTAGGATCTGAAAGTATTCCATGAATTGTAGCATTTATTTAACGATAAGCTTACCTGGGAAGAGCATACAGTGCCTGGAGCTGCAGGACGCGCTTTGTGCTGCCTTTCCTTACATTGATGCTGACGTACCTCTGGGTGCTTCTGGGCTTGGTGCTATATTCACTTCTTCTGGGCTTGGTGCTGTATTCATTTCTCCTTTTCAGCCTGGTACTTCCCTTTGAAGGCTTGCTTTGCAGAGACCTCTTCTTCACGTTGTTTTACTGTCCAGTGAGAAGCTAGATAAACCTTCCTGGGCCACCACAAATGACCATTTGCCTGTGATCCATTTGCACGTGGTGTGGTGGTTAATCAGTTTTTTGCCTGCTAAACTGCAAGTATTTAGGACAGATGAGGAGGCTGGACCTCCTCTGGGAGAATGTATCCATGGAAGAAAAAGGAGGAACAGAGAGGGTGAAGCAGGAGGCTGATGTCCATGATGTGCCTCAGCTGTGACACAGGCAGCCAGGAGTGATGGCGCGTGTGACCTCCAGCCACAGTGCTTCTTCATGCAGTTGCACGCCTCATTCCAGCCTTTACTTTCCCACCCTGACAGTTCCGTAGGCTAAATATTTTCTTCTTTAAAATGGAATTTGGAACTAAAAATTCCCACACCTCCTGAATTTTTAAAAGCCCCTTTCCCTGTAATTTAAAAGTTCTCTGTCAAAGCTGGATTGATGCGCTTCATTTTGCAGAGCGCTGTGCAAGGGGAAGCCTCAGCGCTTGTTGATCTGAAGGCTAAAGACTGTATTTTATGGTGTTCGCAGCGCCTTCATAGCTGGTGCCCACTCCTGTGGAGTGTGGAGGCACACAGGCTGCCTAGATGAAAGCTAACTTGGTTTCTAGGAGCAGGAAAGCTGCCCCAGACAAGATGTCCTTGGCTTTTTGTCACGCCATAAATGCATACTGAGTGTTGAGCTTCATGACAGCATTAGCAAGAGACTAATGCTGATTTTCCTTGGCAGAAAACCTATCAGACAGTAGCAAGAAAAAGAAAAAGAAAAAAAGCCTGGTCCCTGCTGGGCTGCGCGACCTGCAGTGATTGATGCAGGGAGGGAGGGGGAAGGGACCGGCACCCAAAGTGATGCACAGATTGTGCAAACGTGCGCAGGGTGGCACGGGGTGTGAGATGCATGACTATCAAGCCCGTAGCACGTTGTTTGAGTACGACACCTTCTTAGGGCTGTAAAATAAATTGGATTGCGTCTTAAGTGTATGAGCCTGGGAATAACCCCCCCTGCCTCCCCTAGCTGAGCCCCTGCTCACAGCCTGATGCTGCGTTGGAGCCAGAGCAGAAGTACGCTAGTCTCCTCTTCCCAAATCCTGGTTTCCACAGACGGGAGGAACAGTGTAGCCATGGATGGCTGGGGACCGGGGACAGAGAGAGGAGGCATCTGCCTTCCAGTCAAGGAACAGCCCAAGAGATTTTCTCCATTTTGTTACACAGTTCTCTGTCTCCTTCCTTATTTTTTAGACAGAAAAACTTCAATATACTTCTGTATGATCCATCCTTAGGGTATTTATTTCTGCTCAGACTCATGAGGAAGACAAGCCGTCTGGAACATGCAGTCCTATTGCTAAGTAACCAGGTTTAAGGGAGTTGTGGTTAACATCAGATATTTCTAGGAGCTTATAGAAAGTGCGACCTCTCAGACGTTTCAGATTTGTCTCCCGCTAATTTTGGAAAACATCCTTTACACTAACTTAGATACTATATCTTTAATTCATATTTTCTGCCCTTACATCAAAAACAACTAATTAAGTTTCTGAAAGTGTTTGAAAATATCAGTTTTGCTACACCTTCTTCTTCTTCTGATCAAAAAGCATGACAAATAAATCCTCTACAATAGCTTTCATTTAACTACTGGCACTACATATCAGACTACTTCACTGCTCGCAACAGCTACCAGTTTAAAAAACTCTTTTTTCCCCTATAGGAGAGAGTCTCGCCAGCCTCAACTAAATATTTGGGGTTACAAGCTGTTCAGAGTACTGTATCAGATTTATTTTTATAGCTCTAAAAGGGATCATAGCTGCTGCTCCGCACAAACTTGGCGTTAGAGCCCCTGCTTCAAAGAGCCTGTAATGTAAACCATGGAAGATCAAAAGAAAACAGGTTGCCATGGTGGATGGAAAGTCCTAGAGACTAGTCCATGGCTCCTCAGAGCGTGGCAGGGAAACCTGCTGCATGGAAGAATTTCTTCTGTGATAGAGCCAGTCGAAATTTTTCTGACTTCACTTTCTTAAGTGGAAAATATTTAACATCAACAACAACAAAAAAATCAACGCCAAGCAACTCAGAATATTCTGAGTCATGATGAAAAACAACTTGGAAACACAGACTTTTCCACAATATCAATATTGTGGTCCCCATGGACGTTCGGTGTTTTCTTTATAGTGCAAACGTGTTTCTAAATATAGAGGAGTAAAATGAAAATGCCATTAGATTTTTCACCCAAGGCCAAATGCCTCCTAAAGATTAAAGCTTCAGACTTTTAAGAAAAGTATGGCTTCTCATAACATTTCAAGGAGGCAAAAAAGATAGGTGAATGGAGCTATTTTTCTTGCTCTGTCAAAAAGCACAATACAGGGACCTGAACTGACTTCACATAAAAAAAAAAAGAAGTTTTTTAGTATATTTTTAAAATGGTCTCTGTATTGGTTAGCTTCAGAGAAGGAGACTGCCCCTGATGCTGCGCTTCACCTCTAGCAAAGGTGTGTATACGGAAACAGAAAAAATCAATTTAAAAAATCCAGCCTCTATGAAACCGTGGCTGGATTTTGTGTGTTTGCTCACTTGTTTGCTTGCCTATCACTGTTTTAAAGCCTCCTGATGGAAGACGACAAATGCTTTTGACTTTTGCTGATTTCATGGGAGCTGAGGATGCTTCTCTCCCAGAAGAGAGACTCTGTAATTACCATCGTTGCTGTGATCAGTATATTGATCTGCAATGAAACAGCACAACATCAGCATACTTGAGTGTTTCTTTTATCTTTGGGATGAAGACTTGGAGAGTTTATCTTCCTGTGTGATTATCTCCTTTATTTTTTCATGCAAACCATTAAGAATGCTGACAAATTAGTGAGATTTTATCAGAAAGGGTTGTTTTTTTTTTTAGAGAGAGCAAATATCTCAGGGATGCATTAATTTGTATTTATCAGGGAAAAAGAGTCTTTAACAAAAAAAAAAATAATCAGGCAGTCAAGCCCAAATACCTTATTTAGAAAATTAGAATTTATGAGCATGAGAATGCCAAATAATTTACAGTTTTGTACAACCTTGTGGTTACCTTCTTAATACCTAACGCTGGCTACTTTCAAAATAGGTTTATGGCTTGTGTAAGATTAAACTGCAAGGGCTAAATTCTCCTTTCATTGATACAACACCACCAACAGATATAAGACCAGGCTGTGTTGTTTCCTTCTTAGGCACACGGGTTTGAATTCTGCACCTAGCGTTGCTCCTTTATATGCTGCATTCATTTGCTTTTTGCTCCTGGCAGATAAGCTGAGCGCTATTAATATGCATTTCCATGTATTAATATGTTAATATGCTATGGCTAAATGCAGATAAGTAAGGAGGTGGAATGAAAAAAACCTCCTCTAGCCATCCAGTTTTTCAGCCATGCTCTGGTTTTTACTGTTTCTTTTTCAAGCACTTTGTTAAGATTTTGACTTTCCAAAAATGATAAAAAATGACCCCCGAAGAAAAGCCAAGAAGAAGAACATAAAATGAGGAAGAAAACCCCCACCTGCATTTGTACTGGTGCCAATATCCTTTGTGCGATGCAGCCGTCACAGGCTTCCTTTCTGCAGTCAGGTCGAGCCAAGGTGTTATTACTCTACTGGGTGCTGTCTGTGTTCTTTAAAAGTAGCTCTTTCTCCTTTGAAACCCTGTTTTTCAACAGTGTCACTTCGCCATTGCTCTTCTGCGAGTTGCATGCTGTTGCTGCGATCGAGCCAAGCAGATTAACTGCTTAACCAAATTCTCCTGTTACCTCTTGAACACGTATCAGCTAAACACTCCAGAGTGTCAACATTCACATTTGGAGGGAGAACGCATGGCAGGGTTTTCTTTTTTTGGGGGGACAATCGTATTCTTACAATCAATTCTCATCATTTACCACTAGAATAAAAAATAGGAGTCCTTTAATGGCAAGAGATAGATTATTTGCTTGCAAAACTCTAGCGATGTCGATAGAGGTTTGTTAGCAAAGACGGGCTTCAGATTTTTAGGTCTCATGGTCACTTGAGACAAGTGTGGGCAACTGTGAAGTCCTCTACACTGCCTATAAAAGTGAGGGCGTGACAGAGATGAAGGACATTCCAAGCTCCTTTACACATATCTGTTAATGTCTAAAACCTAAACAACAAAATTTCTGCTTTTCTGGGTCTGCCTGGAAGAGAGTCAAAGACTTCTTTGGCTTCTGCCAGAGGACTGCGAGCAACGCTTCCCCCACCAACCCTCCTGGCCTGGAGCCATGCCTCTTCTGGCTCCTCCCTCAATAAGTATTTTAGTGCTTTTAAAGAGGTCTGACAGGGTCCAAAGAGAGGGAATCAAGAGGACCCTGCTGCAGGATTTTTCATAACCCACAGTTAGGATATTTTTTGGGAAAGAAAAAGAGGTTCAGCTCCCTTTAGGCACAGGGAGAAGTTGTGCCTTGGTGTCCTGCAGCTGTGCTGTGTCACGAGTCACCGGATCGTTGGGTAAAAGCCTGCCCTTGCTGTTGTGTCCTTCGGAGGATCACAGCCTCAATTATTCTTGGCCAAAAGTATTTCCAGCTGCAATTGTTAAGTGCATTCGGCTTAAGTTCTGTGAATGGTCTGGGGGCAAGAATAAAATGCAGCTTTTGGCAAACAGTTTCTTTGCTTCCAAGAATTTCTTGGCTTTGTGTAGAATGGTACCCTAGACCGAGCATGAGCCCTCGGGAGCTCTAGGCCTTGCCCCCTTCACACAACAAGGTCTGACCTGCTTGCCTCTGGAAAAAATAGGCAGAAAATGCAAATTGATCTAGAGTCAGAAAAGTTCCTCTGAGTCAATTGACGGTGTATGTTTAAAATGCGCTATTGAAGTTTAGGTGCACAGACTTGTGATACAGCAATGCCAGTCACCCTTACTAAGAATCAGTTTGGTTCATTTTTGCATTGAGATAAGCTAGCTTTTGAAGAAAGAAAAAAAAACTTACTTGAATTCTAAATGAAATCATCCACCTGGGGTTCAGCACAGTTTAACCTGTATAGATACACTTTCCCTTAGATTAACTATCATCCAATGGAGATAAGAAGACTGTGTAGATAAGAAGACTGTTCCTTTCTTGAGGGTTTATTTTGGGGAACACGCTAGTTTTGAGTAACAGATATATTTTATGCATGCAAAGACTTGAACGCAAGTTTCAAGACGTTTAATATTACTAAATTGATCTGCCGTACTGCCCACAAAGTATCTTTTTTTTTTTTCTGTAATGCTGTGTTATTCCTGTTTTTTTTTTAAAAAAAAGAAATGGGTATATGGTTGCACAATGCAAGCAAAGCATTGCGTAGGACCTGCGATGCTTCAGAGCGAGCCTACAAGGGGGAACACTCCTCTCCTTTCTAACAGCTAAAATTTCCTTGCAGAGATTTTGTAGTCCTTTGTTTCCTGCTCTCAGAAATCATATCTCTGTGCAAATAATGTTTGATATACAAAGCAAAATAAGGAAGAGAGAGAGAGAAAGGCAAAAGGAGACATAAAAAGGAAAGGAATTCAAATCTTTCCAAGGGACTTGAAGGAGATCCACCAAATCCAACTCTCAGAGGCTGAGACCACTGTTGTTTCTGTTCAGTAGAGTAGCAGCAGTGTAGGAAATGTCAGATGTACCTATAAAGAGAATCTATCACTTTAAAATTACATTAGGCATTTGAAGCAACCTTTGTATCAGCTAATTGGATTGCATGTAACATGGTAATGAGGTCACAGAAACTAATTTGATGACCTTTGTTATAAATAGCCATTAATTAATGCATAATTAATCTTCACATTCAATGGAGGCATTGCATCTGAGTTGTACATGAAAACAGAATTAGAAAACATTATATTCATGTTATATATGATTGTTGATTAAATGGCTACCGTATCTAAATGATTCCCAAATCATCACACAAATAAGCTAGGAAGGTAATCAGATAAGAATGATTTGCTCAGTGTTAGAGTTTGCTCAGTGCATGACTACAAGCTAAATCATCTAGCAGCCATTTGAACACAATGCAGACTCACCAAGACATCCTAAAATAGCATCCCCTGTTTACAAAAACAGGGTCTTACTTCTGATAAAGCTTGGATTTCATGATGGGGAACAGAAGAAACTACTATAAACAATGACATGATTTCACATGGACTTTTGATCAGATCGTAGAGTGGGTTGGGTAGGAAGGGACCTTTAAAGGCCATCTAGTCCGACCCCCTGCAATGAGCAGGGACATCTTTAACTACATCAGGTTGCTCAGAGCCCCATCCAACCTGACCTTGAATGTTTCCAGGGATGGGGCATTGACCACCTCTCTGGCAACCTGGGCCAGTGTTTCACCACGCCCACTGAAAAAATGTCTTCCTTCTATCCAGTCTAAATCTGCCCTCTTTTAGTTTAAAACCGTTACCTCTGGTCCTGTCATAACAGGCCCTGCTAAAAAGTTTGCTGCATCTTTCTTATAAGCCCCTTTTGACCCCTGAAAGGCCCTGGGACCCCAGGGACCTTTTGTCAAGCTTTGGTGGCAATAGTGAAAAAAGATAGATTGCCCCGTATTTCTCCTCTCCATGCCCTCAATCCCTCCTCCCTCAGCACAGCAGGAAGAACAAATATCAGCAGAGCTTAATGGCCAGGTCAGCTGGAAGCTCTGAAAGTGTGGATTTAAAATACGGGATGAATTCAAAAAATGACTTTAAATGTGATATATCCTGCCCAATATTATTAATGAAGGAAATGACATGACTTATTGCTTCATAGGAGAGGAGATAACTCGTTAATGAGCAATAACATATGAGGGCTTAATATGGGGATCCAGCAAGAAGCACACAGTTGGCTTATGAGAGGCTTGGTGTTGTATTATTCACAGGTGACCACCTTGAGCCAGCTGATCAGAGAGCAGATGACTAAAATGGATTAGCTGCTATTTTTTTTTTTAGAAAATATATTTCTACAGGATCTTTTCTTCTGTGTATTTCCCATGAGCATGTGCGGTGGGACCAGTGGAAAGAACAGAAGGAAAACAAAGAGACATTGGGAAAATCAACAGCGATTGGAAGAGATGGGGGGAAAAAAACAAACTGAAACCCCAAACCTAAACAAATTTCTATGAAAGCAGAATATTCCTCCAAACCTAGAAGGATAAAAAGACTTAATGGCTCACAAGCAGTGCCATTGCAGGAAGATCCACCTCTGCCCAGAGCCGAGAGCTTCCTTGCACTATGGCATGGGCAAGCATTATCCAGAGGGTAGAAATGGATGGAGGTCAGGCCAAGGAAGGGTGGTGCCAGGGTGATGTCCCTTCTCTGCTCCCTTCGTGGAACTATTGGTCTGAAACTGTCCCAGTACAGGAGGAAGAGCAGGAGAATGAGGGACCATAGAGGGCAGTGCAGCTGCCAGAGCTGGGGTGGTGGTGGTGATTAGGAGCAGAGCTTCCTGGAGACATCTGAAAGCAAACAGCTCTAGAAAAAATGGTGATAAAACCATTGAACCACTTCTTGCTTTCACCTGATGCTCTAATGATGTGCACCCTGGATTGTCCTTAGTTCTTGGGTTCGTTTTGGATTCCACATCATACTCATGCTGACAAGTGAGGGGAAAAAGCTTTTTGCAGAGATCTGCTAGGGCGTCTGTTGGTTTTACGAGGTAACAGTCTCCTTAGACCTTAGCACATGGTGTCCTAAGGAATCTGCCTATGGAGTACGGTGGCACTGTCAGGTGCTCCAGTTCCAACACCTCTGGTTCAAGCTCAGTCCTGCAGTTTTGGAGAAATCACTCCCAGTTCACCATAATCCAACTAATCATTTTTGCATGGTCATAAGAGAATATTTTAAAAAGTTCTAAATGTTGAGGCTTGATCATTTCGAGAAAATGGTGTAAAAATAGTGCCTTATTGACTCCAAATGATTTCCAGAGCAAAACTGTTCAATTTTCAAATTAAAGCTTCAATCTGCAAGCATTTATAAGTAGCAGCCTTCTTTATGTGAATAGTTTTATTGAATTCGTGTTGTGAATTGAGAAAATGAAACCGTATCCCCTCAGCGTTGCAAACTCAAGCTAGGACTCAGATTGTGCTCTGCATTACACAAATTGCAGAACTGGACTTTCATTAGCACCAGGGCTAATCAAAGACAGAAAATTGGCTACTTGACAAAATTAATATTTTCATGAGAAACCTTTCCAGAGAAAGAGTCAACTTTTTTTGCGTAAAAGAAATGCTCCCCTTTCTTTTTCCCTCCCACAAGTTGAGACACACACATGCATACATAACTTGGATGCAGAGATGCCACCACAAATTCCTTGTGCTCTTTGTGCTGAGGTCCCTGTGCCGTGTCACCTTTTCTGTGTTGAACCGATCTTCCAAATGAGAGGGCAGATGAGGATGCTTCCCAGGAAACAGCATCCAGGCAGAAACCCAGGAATTAAAAAAAAAAAAAAAAAAGAATTAGCAGACTCCTGTTTTCCATTTCCCATAAAATACTGCTGCAGCTTTCTGAGTCAATTTTTGGGGGGTAATTGAAAGTATTTTGGTTTCTAAGAAGTTAAATATTTCTTTTAAAAAGTCCCTCTGTTTCCAATTAGACATCGTGCAATATTTTGTTGTAATTGATAAATTATATGAAAAAAAACTTACTGAAGTATAGCTATTGCACTGGAAAGTAGGAAAGAAAAGTACTTTAAAATAGCGTCAAGTTCTCTGATCTCTTACAGAAAAAAACTGAAAAAGCAGAGTAAAATTTAAAAATTCTGGGTTTACAATCAAGACTAAGATTTGACAACGTCCTTTCAGCTAATGTTGAACGCTTGTTTTTTAAAAAAATCCCTTATTATCATTTACTGCAATATGTAATTATAATTATCCTTTGGATTTGAATACAAATAAAAATGAGACCAATGCTGACAGTAAAAAAACAATACCAAGACACGTCTGAAAGTCAGACTCATGTCTGCTTTGGAGTCAAAATAAATGTATCTGGCAGAAAATACGATGGCAATCCCCCAAAAACTTGCGCTCATTGTTTCAAAATTGAAATGAAAAATAAATAGCAAAAATCGGGGAGCTATTCCGTCTCCATAACAAAATCAGTCTTTTCATAATCACACATAAGAAATGTCCAATTTTATGTTAGTGTGTATTTTGGATGATTTCCTTTACAACTCCCCCGGTCAACGTGAGGGACTTGAGCACCAGAGTGTGCCAAGAGCCCCTTGCTTCAATCAGTACATGCTCTGGATCTAGTACGTGCTCTGTCCTTCGATCAGTACATGCTCTCTTTCAAGAGAGATATTAAACTCGAATGTTGGCTAGCATTTTCTCTGCACGTTTCCATACATTCTGATAATTTCCTTACATTTTCTGTAAGGGGAAAAAAAAAAAAAAGAAAATATCTTTGAGCTTCCTGGATGAAAGGCGCTGTATGGTTAATAAGTGTTAGGTATGTGATTTCTTCTTAATACTCCTCTAAGAGTAGACATGGATGGAAAGTCCATTGCTGCTTTTGTCAAGAGAGAATCCGAAAGCTCCCATGACAGTCAAGGCTAAGAATACACACTGCGTGTTGGTGAAAGTAAGATTGTCCTCAAATTTTTATAACTGGCACTATTATGTTAAATTCAACCTAAGATTTATTTCAGAGCTCCCTGAAAAATAAGTGGACAGAAAGGGGCAAGTAGTTATGATGGGAAATCCTGGTTCGTTCCCTTTTCCTTGGTAACAGCCTGAGAGTGGAGATTATGGGAATGAGGGGAAAAGTGGAGGATTCAGCTGGTAATTCTCTAATTTACATAGTGAGTCTCAAGTCTAGTAGCTCACAGTGCGGTCTCAGCTCTCACTCATCCCTTACCAGCTCTTTATTTATTCAATTCCTAAAGCTTTGCCGCTTATTAATGTGGAAAGATACAATTTAGAAAGCGCTATTTAATTTGCTTCGTTCCCTCTTCACTGTCTCCAACGCTGGAGCGTGAAGCAAAGATCTACCAACCCGAAAGCACTGTTGATTCTGTATTAAATGACGTATTGTGTGAGCTCAGTGCTAAAATTTTGCTTTCCTGATGAAGGATATTAACGATTAAGAGCAAAGCGGAGCTTTGAAGGGTAGCACCGACTCAGGCCGTCACAGCCAACATACAAACTGAGGGACATATGCATTTATGTGTGCTGTTATAACTAACCGTTATACTAACCTGCAGTCAGCCTACAGGTAAGAGAGGGGAGAGGACAATTTCCCTTTGGTAGGTGGACACCAGGGGGACAGCCACCTGCTGCCAGTCACACCTTAACTACTGTGAGGATGCTGTACTGAAGGCAGTGCCCTCCAGCATCCCAGCCCAGTGACCAGGCACCAAAGGTTGTGGGGTCGGTGGCGTTTCAGGATAAGGCTCTGAACCACCAGCAGAGATATTAGAGATAAGCCCAGTCTGCTCCAGGCTACATTCAGACAACCAAAGGAGCAGTGTCTGAGGATGATGCGGGGATGAGACAGACCAGAATTTAGCTGCTCTTCTAACGCAGGCATCTCCTTCCTCAACAGAAAAAAAGGATGTAAATAGCACTGAATAATAGCGGTACAAACAGGAAAAAAAAACCTAAACTTACCTGCTCTTCTCCTACAGTTTGTTTACTTAGCTTTTTTGAAAGGGCCATCATATTGTGGCGTTTTTCAATGGTAGATATGTTTGTGTTGCCATTTAATTCATTACCCAAGGGTCTATAGTGTAAAATTCAATTTTCGTACTTGGATTCCAACCATACCTGCCATGCATAATAAAACCCACGCATTCATTTCGTGAAAATAAATCAAGTTCCTTTTGGAGGCATGCTTTTATAGGTGGCTGAATCTGCAGTGTTTCTGATTAGTCTAAAATAAAAAGGAAAGGGAAAGAAAGAAAGAAAGAAGGAAGGAAGGAAGGAAGGGAAGGAAGGAAGGAAAGGAAGGAAGGGAGGAAGAGAGGAAGAGAGAATGTTCTCCCTGTGGATATTTGTTCACAGTGCTACAACAGCTTCTGGGAAGGAGGATTGCCCGTTTCTTTAAATAGATTATTACTTGTTAGCCATATGTATCACAATTAAGCGAGAGACAATTACTCAGCTGTCTGCAGACCAAGGAGAAATGTATGCGTGCGGATACGTTCTGGCTTGCCAACGTGCTCGCGAGCAGCTTTGTACAGCTTTCCCAGGGCTTCCCCCCTCGAAATCCAGCTGATGGCAAGAGCTGGCCTCGCTTGGTGGGCTCAGCAAGAAGAAAGCCACAAACCCAGCACCCAAGCCCTTTTCTGAGTGGGGAGACGGCAGCATCACCCATCTCAGCTCCGGGATGCGTCTTGATGGTGGTGACATTAATAGCTCAGTGTGACCTGCCAGCTGGGGTGTCCAACACCCTCCGGATGGGTTCGACAGCACAAGTACGAGCTGCTCACAAGAACAGTTGTGTCCTATTGAGTTATTAATGATTTATTATATCGCCTTTTGTTTGTTTTGCCCTGCAAGTGGCACTCCGCACCGGTGGGGCGCAGCCACCATTACAGGCATATGGTGGAACAGCACGGTTCTGCTGGGTGCTTGATGGAAGCAAATGGAATCTGTGGTTGCCCAGCACCTCGGAGGAGCAGGCGCTAATTACCAAGCAGCGAGTGCAGCAGAGGAGAGCACCAAGCGCGGGAAAGTTGGCTGTGGTGCAGCCCAGAAGATGAAGAAGCTGTCACTCTTGCTCACAGGACATCGTTACCCACCGTGTTTTATAAAATAGTAACAACAGAATGCTCCCTGCAGTTCATGCTTGCTTCTCCGCTAAATGTAACACAAGTTCGTAATAGGGAACATAAATATCCCAGCGTCTCGGAAATGTGCCTGAAGGACGGGAACGCTGTAGTCCCCCTGTCCTCAGCTTGCCTATTGCTGGGCATACGGCCAGCTTAAGAGCACAGAAAATCAGAATCGTCCATATGAAGATGTCTGTGACTCAAGGCCAAGAAGAAATCCCTGATATATCTCCAATATCTCCTTAAGGCTGCCATTCCCTCTCCCAGGTCTTAATCCGAACCTCTCTGGAGTCAAGACAAATGATGACTTTTGCATTCCCTGGGTTTCAGGTGTGACCCTAAACCATCAGACTGCAGAAAGCCTTTACCATTGCAAAGGTTTCAGGGAAGGCCCCACATTCCTTATCATATCTGCCAGGTTTTCACATCACTGGGCTGGATCAGGGATAACAGATCAGCAAATGCTCATTTTGAACACATTTGCTAGCCTTCCTTTGTGTCAGGGTTTTAATACCAAGTGAGGTTCGCTGTGTCTGTTTAACCACAGTCAAAATAGAACCACAGCACGTAAGAAACATAAATTTGCAGAAGGTGGGAGTTGTGTGCGTGATTCAGCAAGGGAAATAACTCCCAGGACTCCTACTGTCTTTATCAAGGGATCTTGAAATTATAGTGGCACGGTTAATTTTGGATACCATGCTTCTGACGGCTGAATAAATAGCTCAGTAAATAAGTACAGGATCTCATCAGTCATTCATTCTGATCTGCAGTTTGATTCAGCATGTAAATTAAGATCTGAATTTTCATCCATCCTGTAGGGAAAGAAAACATCTGAGCGAAACGTACTCACATATTCCACTAAGACTCTCCCAAAATGATTCAATCAGAATCCAGACTTCTGGGCACGCTTACACCTAGTGCCCACAAATAAAACTCTTAACACAAACCTTAGAAGACGATTAACTTCACGTAAAAAAACCTAACAACAAAAAAACTTGGCTATGGTCACCTTTTCCTGTTGCTCTCTGTTCCTGATTAACTTAACTGGAACACCTCTAGGATTATGTGTGCATTTTGCAGCTGTCCCACCGACGATAAAGGAAGTTTTGCACTTACAATGAAGAAAGCAGGAAGACCTCACAGGGCTGGTCCTCACTCGCAGCCACTGCTTGCAGAAGCATTTCTGAATGTGATCTGCCGCTGGTGAAATGTCACCGGGCATGGACATCCCCTCAGGGAGACACCTATAGCCCCACCTGAAGAACTCTGAGAAGAAAGAATTTAGGCTTACCTGAGGCTTATTTATCTCCATGCCCTCCCTTCCTTCAAGGGAAGGTGCCATGAAGCAGAGGGAACAGAGGGAATACTTTCCACCAACTCCTGCAGTCTCTTTTCTCTGTTTTTCTCTGCCTTTCCCCCATCAGCTTATCATTAAAACATATACATATGTAATGGAAGAACAGTTAGTTAAGTTTCTTGGCGCTTGAATTAACAGTTACCCTCACAGGACCAAATCAGACAACATTTCCAGGGTGATATATTGAAAATTTTATGAGAACACAGGCAGAAGCACTAATAGCATGTATACCATTAACTTCAAGCTGATCAAACATTAACTGCTTAATTCCTGCCAAATAGACCAGATACCTCATCCAACACTATGTTACTGTTTGAAGATTACTCATCAGAAACTGATAGTGGCTTAACTTTGGCTAAATGGCTTTAGAATTTGTGGAGTTTGGAGCACTTCCTTGATGTAAATAAAGAAGGAATCCTTTGAAACAAAAGGCAGCATTTCAGAAATTGTGTTATTTTGTTAGATTGTTAGAATTCGTCACCTTTTAGCTCAAGCATTTTTGGCCTTTCCAAACTATTGAGTTTCAGAAAGCCTGAGGGAGAGGAGAAATGCACCAAGGCATGGGCTGGAGTGCTTGGGAAGGATTTCAGCAACAAAAGCTGTGATACAGCTAAGGAGGTGTGCAATCCTACACAGTTTTCCATATTTTTTGTTCTGATCCAGCTGTAAGAAGTGTTCCGTTATGTCCCACCGGATGTCTCTGTCATCATTTAGTCATGGGGCAAGGCTGAATTGAACCAGTGTAAACCAGGAGACATTTTACTTTCGCCAGTAGAACTGCAGAGGTGACAAATATATCTGTGTAGGACCAGAATGAACCCTCTGAGCACCCTTTTGTGTTGTGCCAATAGATCAAGTTTTTTTCTTTGTTTTCCTCTGGGATTTTCTCCTCTTAGATGGATCAGGAGGAGTAAGAAAATAGGAAGAATAGCTCTTCGAAAGATTGTCTTCTGGAAAGAGAAGCTGCTAAAGGTTTGAGATTTTAGGTCCATGTCATTTGGAGGTACGAAACATCAACACACGATCTTTCGGCAACTGTTACTGCCGAGTTAAAAATTACCCAACAACTTCCAAGTACAGGGAGGACGTAAAGAAATCTGTGCCACCTCTTTTTCCTCAGCTGTTGGCAAATGATGGACATCAATGGGAACTCCAAGGCTTAGAAACCTCAGGAAGAACTTGACTTTGTTGAAAACAGCCAGTGAAAGTGAGAGAGGTGAGAGGTATCTCATGACAAATGAGAACTTGTTGTGGCAATTCCATCCCAAAGTCTTAAGAGGAGAGAAATAATTCATACACAGCTATTTTTATAAAAGTCACATAGAGCTCAATAGAATTCAAGCTAGAATCATCATTTTCCATACTTAATGCTGTGGTGTTTTTATCCACAGGACAAAAAGCAGTATGTCTGCAAAGTTTAAGGAATAAAACTGTCGAGCCAGATCCTGTGGCATCTGCTAGCTGAGCTTCTGCTTCGGGACAGGATGATACTACACCTATAATACTGAGAGGTGCTTATTCTACCTTTATAGTCTAGGAATTCCTCAGGAAAAAAATCTCCACTCTTTAGATATGTTTGAGTAGCTGGCTAGCGTATATAATCTGTCTATGGTGCTTTCAGTCTTTCCTGAAATTTGTGGTTTGGGACAAAAATGCAAACTTCATTGGCAATTTCCTTACCGTCCTGAGTATTAGGGTAAAAACACTGGTTGATGGAGATACTGGGGGGAACTCTTCACACATCAGACACCTCGTGTGACGGGGTGCCTCCCAGGCCGGTCTGAATGCTGGGGTGTTCTCTGCCTGCCCACTGAAATGGGGGGCTCTGGTGGGAGGGTGGGAGATTCACACCAAGGCTGCACAGTAAAACACTGGCAAATTCGCTGCTATTTGGGCTGCAGTATAATATAAATTAACATATGGAAATATATATATGTATGTATTTGCAAATATACTATCCAGGTAGATAGAACTGTGACTGTACAACTGTATTCTCCCCGTGTATCTAACCCATCCCTGTCTGTATACACATAGCTCTTGGGTTTAGACTTAAAGAGAGATTAAATTCCACCCAAAGGACATTGCACGCACCTTGTCCCTTTTTGGATGCTGACACTTGGTTCTTCATATCAGGAATTTCACCAAAAAACTATTTTAATCCCCAAAGTCAAATTTAGCTTTTGTTTGTATTCAGTAAGAGTCTGATGGGCCATTGTATTTGCCCCATAAATGAGTAACATACGTACACAGCTCAATTCAAGCATGTAATTAATGGACGCTGCTTAAAAGCTGTATTTCATTTGATTTATAGCACATGACATTCTTTTTCAGCCCCACTTGTTAATTAGCCCTATTAGTAACCCTTTCTTCCGCCGCCTTTCATTAGCTACATACAAGAGTTTCCTGATTTTTGGGGGCAAGAGGTTGAAGCGAAAGCCTTGCTGCAAAATTAGCTGCAGGTTAATTGTCTCCTTGTCCTGATCAGCAGAGCTGTAGCTACGCTGGCAGCCTCAGGAGCTTCGATCCCGTGGTGCCGAGAGGACCATGTTCACATTTTGGTGCAATGCCATAGCAAAATGCTCATTAACCATGACACGTTGGCAGCAGGCGAGTATGGGGAAGGGACCACGTGCACCCCTGGCAGGACGTCCACATCTCCCCAGTGATGTGGGCAGTATCTCCTCTGCAGGATCACAAGGCATGTGGTGCCTAAACATCTGGTGAAGGAGCCCGTAGGCACCAGTCACGGCAGGAACACGTCGATTGGCTTGTACCAGACCATTGTGGGTGATGAAGATGTCAGGGAGAGGCCGAAAGGGGAAACCTGGAAGGATGTGGGGCAGATGGTGCTGGAGGTTGTCCCCCATCCTCCTGCCCCAAGACCCCCTCCAGCAGCTCGTCCATGGATTATCCTGCGCCAGCCCTGACCTGCTCTGCTGCAGCTTCCCCAGCGTCTCCCTGGCATGGTGGATATGCTTACGTGGCCTGAAAAATAGCCATTACCTGCAGAAAAGATCAAGCTGGAATGAAAAAGCAGAAGTAAATAATTGGGAGTGTACTCCTGAGTCAGACCTTTCCCTCCCCTTCTCTGGCTGGCATCAAAGGCTGACCACCTGCCAGCCCCTGGCCCCTTCCTCTTCAGAAAACCAAAAAAACCACAATACTTGGGAGAAAAATGAGTCTTCTGCTGGGTAATACTCTAAAGCCTACCTTCTGAACACACTCACCTTGCTTGCAAGTGGCTGGGTAGCGCTCGGAGGCTGTCTAATTGTCATGGATAGATCAGCAAACCTCTTTGCAAGCCGTATCGGCCCCACTTAATTATTTTGCTTCGCACTTGGGTGCCTTTAACACAACAGTGCCTGCAAGGTGTTCTCTGTGCCTACGGCTGCCTGGGAGAAGAGCAGCTCATTTAAAGGTTGGAGGGGGAGGAAAAAAAGACAACAAAGATTCATTATGGTTTCCAAGGAAAGTAAAATGAAACAAAACAAGAACTAAAGAACAATTGCCCTAGTAATCAGCACCATGATTAAGGAAATGGACCAGAGAGAGACCAAAAGATGCATCATAAATCTTCAGGATCAGCTCCCCACATGCTGCTCTATGACAGCTGGCTGCTCAGCAGCTGATATACGCCGGGCAGGTTGGATGCTAGGAAATGCTGAGGTGCTGCCTGTGTAAAACCAGAAGCAGCCAGTTCCTCAGTATATGGAAGCAAAGCCTCCATGTCCCGGTAGGAAGAAGGCTACAGTCTGGAAAACAGTAAGTTTGATGCCACTTGGGACCTCACCTCCCATTCCTGCTCCTTTTGGGTACTGTTTATCCCGGCTCAGGACAGCACTGATAAGCCATCACACCAGTGTAGAAGTCTCACTTTTCATCTGTGCATTATTTTGGAAGGTTGGGTCCTTTTGAAATACTCATACAGGGCAAATAAAGTCTCATTTTGCAGAGTTCATTGGGAGCCCTGGCAACATGTAAGACCCTTAGAAAGGGTAAAACCAGAACATCTGAGAAGTCTTTTCTAAGGCCACATCAACCCCTGCTTTGCCAGGAGAAATGAGATTGAACAGTTTGCCAAAGAAGGGTGTCTCTGCTGGACAGGCACATCAGGACGGTGTTGGCTTCTCAGGAACACAACCTGATGCTTGTACAGTTCAGCAGGGAAATAGCTTTTTGGTTCTGACTGGTATTTTCTGAAATGTAGGCAAACATTAGAGTTTTATATATATATATATATGTCATATAATGGTTTTTTATATATATATATATGTATGAAGAATTGCTAATACAGTGCACCTTGAGTGACTAATTCTACTATTCTTCTCCCCTTCTTTGCCATTAATTCATTATCCCATGACTTCTTCCCCCTCTTTTTAAGTATCTTCTTTCAAATCCTTATTTTAAGTAAAATCATGCTGGTATTGCTGGTATAGATATTGGCATAGACACGTTGGTATACTGGGCCCTATTTTCATCTTCAGTTTCTCCGGAGCTCTCCTGAGTTTCTATGCATGTAATTCATCCCAGAGTTGCACAGATGAAGAAGTGGCTTTTGTATAGAACTAAATAATGTACTTGCAATTTCTCAGGATTGCAAAGTGCCACGCATTCCCGTGTATTAGATACAAACAGTAAAAGAAAAAGCACCCCAAGCCCTAAAGCATGTAAAATAATATTAGCAATGATCAACATTAATTTTGCCCGGAGTTATGTTTTCCAAATTCTGTTCTCCGCCTTCTCAAATTATACGGCACGAGTCAAATTGCTACTTACACTGACATCAAAATGTAGTAATTGCTCTTGTTATAACGAAATAAGTGTGTGGGAAAAGAAGCAGGTTTGTGTCTACGGCTGTTTCCATATAAATCAGTGTTTCTGCTATCGGAAACATTTCTTCACAAGAAAAAGGAAATAGAGCTTGGTCCCTACATGATAAAGTTGATTCAAATGCCACGGCTGCCTGTCCCTGGCTTTCTCCTTTATGAGCCCTGCTTTTCCTTGAAAATTGTCAAGCATGAGGTGTGATTTTAAAAAAAACCAACTAAACCAACATTAAAAAAGGTCAGAGCAAAACGATGGGTTTGAACTATTATTTTGCGTTTTCATTCACGTAACTGCTTTTGCAATTTTTCTATCACATTTTAACATTATAGATTTGCATAGTTAATATCTTACAGGATTCTTCTCCTTATAATGTGGTAATCTTAACACAGGAAAAAAAAATATGCTTTTTAGCAGTTACTTGTAGCTATTGTTTATCGTTTATGTTAATTTAACAGTGTTATTATACACTATAATTATTACTTGTTATTAAACTTATTGCTTTTAGTTCCTAGTACATTTAGTTCATAGAGACGGT
Source organism: Stercorarius parasiticus (assembly GCA_013396915.1). Classification (NCBI taxonomy): domain Eukaryota; kingdom Metazoa; phylum Chordata; class Aves; order Charadriiformes; family Stercorariidae; genus Stercorarius; species Stercorarius parasiticus. The sequence goes on along the minus strand of VWZL01005656.1, from coordinate 1,875,847 downwards.
AAATGTTACTGTAGTTCTAAATGAAATACAACAATGCACTTTAAAGAGTGACGTCCCTTACTGGTGAGTACATTTCTTGACTGGTCTATTGAAACTGAAAAGTTACAAAAAAAGGAGGGGGGAAGAATTCCATCTGGAAGAGCAGTGAAATAAATGCAGGAAAGGGGCTGATGGCTATGAAATAGGGAAGAGTATGATTTCGTGTATCTAGTGACAGCTGAGATACAACCCAGAAGTAAACTCAATGCAGAAGTGTTTTCATGGCTGAAGTATCACTTCAGTATCTACAAACTTTTTTACTTTTTTCTTTTTTCTCATGTACATAATAAATGTGGCTTTCACATGCCTTTCTGCCCCTGCAGGAGGAGGACAGAGCAGTTTTCCAGCGGGACAGAGACTGGCATTGTTACTGGTCTGTATGCACACAGCGAAAAATGTTTGCAGACAGGTTTACCTGGGACATGCCAGGTCAGTGTAAAACAAGCATCGACACCCGCCTGTGAAACCCTGCTCTGCTTCTGGAGCAACTCTAACAGAAGAGATTTCTTATCTTTTACTAATTCTGGACTGACTCGAGTCGGAAAACGAACGGACAGCGCGCAGAGATGGAAAAAAGCAAAGATGTAGAAAGACTGGAATATCTGGAAAACATTATTCCCCCTCTTCCATCTGTCATCGCAGCCATCTCCTCCGGAGCATCCACAGCCTGACTCCACGACAACTGCCTCTGTGGATCCGGCTTTGTCCTGCCCGCTCAACAGCAGCGGGACTGCTACAGAAGATGGCACGTGCCTGTAATTCAATAGGCGCTTGGCAGGGCCACCCCGTCCCTCCTGGCAGAAGATTAATGTGCTCCCAGACATTTCTGGGTCTTCCGTGCTGCGTGGGTCAGCCCCACGCTTTACGGTCAGGCCCAAGGAATTCTTGGCAGGGGCAAAGCCTGGATCCCAAGCTGTGAGATGCGCCTGTGTCCAAGAGCAGCTGAGCCACAGACTGGGCTGTCAGCATGCGAGGGCGTCCATGTGTGAGAGAGAGAGAGAGAGAGGCCGGGGAGAAAAACAGAAGGGGGGGAAAAAAAAAAAAAAAAAAAAAGACACGATAAAAAAAGACATCTGGTCTGCAACATCGCTCCATCGGCATGATTTAGTTGGTGGTATGTGAAAACCGTTGGATTTCTGCTTTATAGAGAAAATTGTCCTTGGTGCCAGCTTATCACATGCCTCCATCTGTGAGAAGTTCACATCAGACACAGGAGTGGTATGAATAAAAAAAAGCTACTGGCTATTTTCATAGTGTGCCCCCCGCTCCGACCCCCGGGCCCCTCCCTTCTGCATTTCTCTGCAGTTTTAAATTCCAGCTGCCTCTAGAGCCTTCTTGTGAGTTGCCTGTTATTTTTGGTTTATTTATCCAGAAGATGCCTTTATGTTCCCAAAGGCCTGAACTGCGTTGACCGCAATTTCTGTTGCGCTGGTCAGTTGTTACGTGGTGCTAGAAAATCTGTGAAAGTGTCTTCAGCTTGGCAAGAAGAAAAGGAGATGAAAAATTACTGTGTAAGAGAGAGGGGGAAAGGTCAAAGTGCTGGACGTTATCCTGAAAAACAGTGTTTTGCTAATAAATATGTTGTTTGCCAAGAGTGGCAGACCTTGGAATACCCACGCTGTGGGGAATCTCTCTTCTAGCCTATCAAAAGCACTGCGATGCTTTGCCACGTGGACAGAAAATGTGCACCCAAGGATCATCTCAGGGCCAAATCCTTTCCCTTTCAGTCAATAAGCACTCAGAGCTTTTGAGGATGTTTTTGCCAGGCTGAGAGCAGCTCTTGGATGGACTTGCAGGAATGCCGGTCACATTGTTATCCAGAGTAGAATTTATTACATGCCTATCTTATGGGAAAATTATTTAAACCGGAAGATAAAACCCTGCAGGAAGAGTTTCCTTGCAGTGAAAGAAGACCGCAGCATAGCAGAGGACAGAATTCACTTTTATCTGAGCTTACAAAAAATCTTTACTTCAATTGAAGTAAGTGATACTATATTAAATGTAAAACACTCTGTATTGAACGCTTTTCCCCTTTCTGGTACCGGGTCTGAATTTTTTTCTATGGCCTGCTGGTGGCCATGGAGAGCTTGATGCAGATATGTCAAGTGGGACACTTTCTCCTTTTCTAACAGCCTTTGGAAACATTTGCTGTTATCTGTCACACACCATTCATTCCTGCTGGAGTGACATCAGTACCACAAATAGGGGTTCGCAGCATCAGAGGAAGAAAGAGGTGATAGCAGAGTGGTGATTACCCAGGAGAAATTTTATTTCTAATAGAAACAATACCTAAAAAAAAAAAAATCATTGGTACTATAGCGATTATTCAGTGCTTAACATGTTGTGCTGGTTGGAAGTAAAAAGAGATTTTTAATTATAAACTGAGGTCTCTGTTTCCCAGTTGTCACAGCCTCAGCACCAAAGCCCTTAATGACGTGTGGGTAGCAAGATTAAAAAAAGATATTCGCTGTGTGTCAGCACCTAAGCAAAGTCTCTCCTTGCACAGTGGGATATTCTTTCCAAACTGTCAAGAAAGTGCCAAAGAGCCAAACTGATCGGGCTCCATAAATACTAATATAATAAAGACAGTTGCAAATTAGCAACCGAATCCCCCAAGTGACAACTCCATGGCCATCATAAAGTGATTATGGATGGAAATCCTCTATTTTAAAGATGCTCCATCTTACTACCTATGCTGAGAAGAGATGCATTTTCCATTTGTGCCAAGCAAATACTGTCACCCTAATATCAGGGATGACATTAGAAATCTGTGACCTGCACCGAACTATGGTGTGGCACCCGCTGGGCACGGACAACCTCGCACGCGCGAGATGTAGGATGTCCTATAGATGATGCAGTCATACGTGCAACACACTGAGGGGGGGAATGCCAATATCTCAGCTTTGTAGTCTTACTCCTACCTCCGCCAAGGCAGCAGAGCCAAGACCAGTCTTAGCTGCTATAGCAGGTGGCTTCAAAAAACAAGAACTGTTGTGGTTGCTCGACTGTTTTTTAACATATAGGTCATTCGTTTTTACAGGAGAATAAAGGTGGCAGACAGTGCAAATAGGCTTGGAAAGAGATTGAAAAATACAGCCTTGAGACTTTTGGGAAAAGATCCGTTGAGTTTTGACAGCACAGAGAGATAACGCAAACAGCCCAGAGGTCTGAGTTATGGCCAAAATTAAATAAATACGATGTTGCTTGTCTGGTCCCACGGGGAGGATTGTCCACACCTGAGAACCAGTCTGACCTGATCCCAGGTGAGTCAGAGCCAGCAAGAACGGAGGATATTCCCCTGGGTTTCAGGCCGAGATGCTCCCCCAGCACGCATGGATGTGAGGAGGGGCAAGGGAGACGTAGTTAAGTAGTTGCATGAGACTTAAGGCAGCAATAATTCAGGATGAATGGAGTTATGGGTAATATTACAGAGGACAGAGGCAGGAGTTGATGTTCTTAAAGCGGTCTGGTGTCAGTGCTTTAGATTTGGAGCATTTCTGGGAAAATTATTCCAAACAGACATGGCAGAGACCAACAGAGGCTGTTGTCATTGAGGTTAGAGAAAAATAGGCACGGAGAAACCTAAGCGTATCAGTGTGGGAGGATGGTGCAGCTATCAGCAAGGTACCAGGTTGGAGGAATCGCATGTCATCAACAGTCCAGAAAAGGCATGCAAAATTATATAGGTCAAAAGCAGTTTCTCTTTTCTACCAGAAAGATAGGCAAATGAGGGGAAAACTGATGGAAAAAATTGCTGTATCAGACCACCTCGGGTACAAGAAAAAGGCAAAATTTTATTGGGGTTGCATAGGTGTGTTTTATCCATCAAACCATTAGTCCACAGTTTATTTAAAATTTGGAGACTCGTAAGTGAGAAAAAAAGAGCCTCACTAAATGAGATATATGTATATATATGTGCATGTGAATAAACATATATACACACAGAGGCACCATTTACTTGTATGTACTGTTTTCTTAGGGAAAGCTCCTTGGAGAACCATCTGTTGCCTGAGCTCTGACAACGCTCTGGCTGACATCTCATCAGCGGCAATAAATCCATCCTCGTACGCATCCAGTCTTGTCGCTGAGGAGAGGATTATGATAACTGATGACTCTCAGGCCAGCACCTACTTCCAACTGGACAGGTAGTTTGTTTTCTCCCTTAGATCTGTGGCTCCCTAGAAAAACAGTTTTCAAGCACACATTTTCCGTGTAGCGGAGATAATTCAACATCTTTTGTTCTGAAGTATTCCAGAACATTTTGCACACTGCGTAAGTTACATGCATTGAATTTTGTCAAGTTACACTGCTGTGAATCCACAGCTAGTCCATTGATTTCAGTAGAATTAACCACGTCTGGAGCGTGTATACATACTCTGTAGCTTTTATGCTTTTCACCTGAGAGCAATGTGGCGGTTTTTGCACGTAATTTCTTTAAGGGAATTCCTAAGCATGTCATAAATCTTTCTCATAAATGTGCATATATGCTGAATAAACTCCACAGCTAATTGGTATATGTGCTAGCATTGATGCTATATTTTTCTGAGAAATATGTACAGAGGCTTTATTAGTAAAATATTACAGGAACAACTCAGCCAAGGTACTTGAGGAATTTACTAAGATCACGTAAAATATATTTTGTTTCCTTCAAATACTTAAGACCTGATCTGTAGCCTATTATGTCAATAGGATTTTTTCCACTGACCGTACTGGTACAGAATGATAGAAGCATAGAATTGCCTAGGTTGGAAGGGACCTTTCAGATCATCTAGTCCAACCATCAACCTAACTCTGACAAAAACCATCACTAAACTATATCTCTAAGCACTATGTCTACCCGTCCTTTAAAAACCTCCAGGGATGGTGACTCAACCATTTCCCTGGGCAGCCTGTTCCAATGCTTAATAACCCTTTCAGTGTAAAAATTCTTCCTAATATCCAGTCTAAACCTCCCCTGGCACAACTTGAGGCCATTTCCTCTTGTCCTATCGCCTGTCACTTGGGAGAAGAGACCGATCCTCATGTCTCTACAACCTCCTTTCAGGTAGTTGTAGAGAGTGATAAGGTCAAAGAAGTTGCATGAGACATTGGTCTCAGCAGTAAAACTGGCTCAAGAACCTCCTCTCCGTCCAAATCTCTTTTTTCTTTCTATTTGTTCTCATCTTCACACTTCAACTCATGACCCCATCAGTTACAGGCAAATACCTGTGGCTTGGGAGCAATTACATCTGAAGGGGGTTTGGCTGCTGAAGCTGGCACAGGGGGACCACGGCTGGGGTTTCAGCCTTGTGGAAGAGTTAATGAAACCCCTGCACAACGTGGCGAGGAAAGGTCACATCTGAACAGCCTGGCACCCTTCACCTGGCAGGAGCCAGGGTTTGAGGGAAACGAGAGGCATGGGGGAACCCGAAGTGGGCAGCAAAAGAGAGGTTTGCCAGAAGGGAATTGCTGGTGGATGCTGTCCCACGACACGAGGGACGCCGGGAGGGGAAAAGAGCCTGTTGGTCACGGTCTCCTGGCTGAGGACACCAGATGCATAGCTGCCAGGAGCCTATTAAATATTGAAGAGCGAGCATTCACCAGGCAGGGGAAAAGCAACATATCGATTGGCTCGTTTTGTTGCTCCGAGGAGAAAGGTTTTGTGATATGACTTGCAAAAACAATATGCTTTTCTTTGCTGCTGTTTACAGCAAAGGAAAGTCACGGAAGGAGGCTCTAATGCAAGCGCGGAGCCACGAAAGCCGCCGCGTGGGTATTGATCCCAGTGCCGGGGTTGCGCTGGGTGTCAGTGATGTTCCCAGCTCCTTACAGATTGCTTTTGGCAGCTCCACCGACGCCGAGTGCTCACTGCATGCAAACAAAAGCTTTGACATTCACTTGGGGCCTGTAAATGACCTGTTGTTAATGTCGTAACATCTGCATGGCAAACACAGGCTGTGTATACCTTTTTTCCGCCCCTCCTCCTCAGGATGCTGCAGAGACCAAGGATCTTTCACGAGGAGAAGCTGGGTCCCATGATTATACTTTGTGCCCTTGGGTGTCTAAGCAACTGCTTACTGCGATTAGACCCTGACCCTTGGGAAGGTTCACAACCCGTTGTGGGAGGAACGTTGTATGCCAAACCATTCTGTTCAATCAAGGAGCTTTCCATTTTGCTAGAAATAACATCTTTCATTGCCAGCTGGACAGTAAATGAATTACAACAAAAATATAATTATAGTATGCTGGTAACAAAGGTTGAAGCCGTTACCAAATTTCACTACTTACTAGTCATTTTTAGGGAGGTGCAATAAATAATAAGTACTGTTTTACTGGATGCCTTTTGTTTTTAGCAGTAGCGGAGTAATTTATTTTTAAATGTATTTTTTTAATAAACCAAAACTTAATCAAAACCACACTCCAGCATATACTCATCCCACGCGTTAGTATGTGTTTTCCCACTTGCTTCCAAATTTCCAATTCACAAGAAGTTTCCTTCATTTTTCTGTACCTTCACCCTCACATTCAAACGCAGCGGTTTGCTACTATTCTTTGTGCACTTAAATGGTAGACTTTTCTTTTTTTTGACCAAGCCTTTGTGCACTACCTTGTAACCTTCAAGTGAAAATCAGTGTTGCGTACGTGGATCCTCTTGTTTTTTTCTGTCCACGAGTAGCAAAAGTCAACAGCCTCTCTGCCTGGCTCAGGCCACTTTGAAAATGTAGTTCAAAAGCTTCCTGTTTGTCTTAAATGCCCTTTTGTTCTTTCTGAATGGCTCTTGGCACTTTAACTTTTTTTTTCCTTTTCCTTTTTGCTGAAAAGAAAAACCTGAACTTCTTCACTCAACTCTGCCGAAAGTACTTCTGATACGGATAAATAACCTCTACGGCAGTGAAATTTGTTTACTTCCCATAACCATTTTCATTTCTGAGAAAATCAGACCTAAGAGCAGGCTAAGCTAGTCGGGATCCAGGTGGTACAGGACAGCACATCATCTAGTAGGTGAGAGGGAAGAAGAGCTTATGTTTTTATGCAGTGAAATATTCCTCACTTATTAACCAGGAGTGCTCCGAGATTTCTCAACATCTTTCCCATCACCACACCTCCAAGTGACGGTGCCTTGCCAGTGGTGGCTTCCACAGCCATTAAAAGCAAGCTCAAGGCTGAGAGGGTGAGTGGGCTCACACCGACGTGCAACCACGAGCCCAGATTTTTGGTTGCAGTGTTGTAAGTGTGAGGAGAGGGAAGCGATGGATCCTGTGAAAATTAAGTCTGTTTCAGGCAACATTAAGTCATTCATAGCTGTAGGTCCCAAGGATCTCCCAATCATGGAAGAACCAGCTAGGGACCACTGTTTCTAGCATACCCATCTTTGCTTCTTGCCCCACTCCTCTTCCCTCCGGCCAGGGCCAATCTACAGAGAAAGGAGAAGCAATTTTGTGCAGACTAGAGGGAACAGCCTGCTGCAAAGACCACGCTTTGCCAGCTGACCCGGCTCCCCTCTATTCCCTTTATGATGATCCTTTTGCAGTGGGTCAGAAACCAATTTTCTTCTATTCGTGCGTTAAGCTGTCGGCTTGTCTCTGCACAGGAGACTACCTGAGAGGACCCACTGGCCAGGCATTTCTGTACACTGCTCACACAAGCCAACAGCAGGGACATAAACCACCAGCCCCTGGCCACGCGCTTGATTGAAAGCTCTGACCTGTTTGCCAAGGCTACGGCAATTACAATTTTAATTAACCTCTGCACTTTCTGCGAACAACAGGTAACTCATTTCACTTATTGACGGAATGAACCAGCTCTCGCTCCCATCGTAACCCACCCACCATCTCCCCACACCTGACTTAGAGGCAGGAGACGTAGAGAGGGTAGGAAATGTGAACCTCCCTCCTTCCATGCGCTCCTCCAGGGATGGGGTGCCTCCTTCTCCTACTGCTGTCTCCCATTTAATGGGCCACCTCGGTTCCCTGCTTCAGCCTCTTTAATAGCCTAGAAAAAAGAAAAAGAACCTTAGTCACTCCTCCTCACAAGCTTGTAGCTCCTGATTTTGCATGCCAATCATTTCCAGACTGTCCCCTTTACATTATTGAGTGGAGGCCGAGCGCTCTATACCATTTGTCATCTCTGAAACTTAAATCCATGCCACTTCTGAGCTGTCGAAATACAAAAAGCTATCAGAGACATTTTGTGGGGACCCAGCCCAGCTCCCACTTAAAATCAATGGAGTTTTCCATTCAATTTTAATGGAGACCTCCCGGAGTGTAAACATTACAATTTTCATGCTCAGACGATTCCAAAATAGCAGATTTGCTTCAGCTTTTGAAAACCATACAGCCTTAGACTGAAAATATGAAATTATGATGTAGATAGTCAGATATGGGACTCTGACACTTGAATAAAAGACCTCTGCAAACCTTTCAACAAAAAAAGCAAATAAGCCACTAAGTATAATAACTGCTGGAGCATCTCAGGGAAAATAACTTTTTTTTTTTTTTGGCATAGCTAATAAACAAGTCAAAGCAGGTGACACTGGTAATTAAAAATTATCATTGCTCTTATCTGCTATGAGCTGGATGGCTTTTGGGCTTCCCTCTGAACGGATTGCAAAATTCCTGCCCTGATGGTTGCAAATCAGAGTTATATCCTGGAGGGCGCCAGTTCAGGCCTGCTCCATCACCCTCAGGAGGGGAGAGTTTGTTGCCAGCGATAAGGCATTATCTTGTCCTCCCCAGGCTGGGAAGGGGCTCCAGCTCTGGGCTGGGCTTCCCCGTGCAAAAAGCTCTGTCCGATATGGGATGAAGGATGTGCTGGGAACGGCAGAGCTGATGCCCAGTGTGCCAGGACTGTAACTCCTTTCTTTGGTCTTCCTATTCTCTCTCTTCCCAGGGGCACCGAGCTATTCCTTCTTTGATCTGGTTCATTTTCACAAATATTTAAGCTGTCTGAGGGGCTCTCGGGCCACCTGAGAGCATATGTGGCCCTTGGGTCCAGCTGCACTCCGGCAAGGCGAGGAAGCAGCTGTGACCTAGAAAAGGATTTGGGGGATGGTGTGCAGAGGAGAACATCAAGCGGCCCGTTCCAAGGCTGATTAGAATTTCCTAACAAAAGATAAAAGTTCCTTAATCGTTCTTCAAGGTTAAGAGGTTTACGTTGTATTCCCATGTGCTCTGACCTCCTCTAATTAGCATGCTGTTGGAATTTCACATCTCAAATATGAATAAGCTATTCATTATCATCACGGCCATTATCCTTCTGCAAGCCACCAGAAAGAAAAAGTTGCTTCTTTTCACAGGAGACAAGGTCAATCTACTCTATCAGTCGACTAAGCCTGAATAATGTATAAACTGCTTTTCACGGCAGGCTCTCTCGGCTGAGCAGGTGATAAGCAATGCATATCCATAAGGATGGCCAGCCAGAAGAGATAATCTACTGTTTGGAAATATTTTTACTGTGAAGTATTTGCTACCTCTGCTACAGTATCATCTGGACGAGTGGGGCTTTGCAAGATAGAAACCTGAGCCTATTATCTCTTTACTTCAATTCCTTCTCCTTAATAAGGTGGGAGTTATGATGCAGCCCGTACCTGACAGTGAAGATATAAGAATGGAGATTTCATACCAAGAAATATCTTTTTTTTTTTTTTTTCTCTTCTCTTCTTGGGGTTGGTATCAGCAATATCTGTGTTCAGTGCCTAGGTGTAGTAAGCCTGGAAAAGCTTGCAGGGAGAGGTAACAACTTTAATTCGGCCAGCTAAAACAGTTGAAAAAACGGATGAACTTCTGGGCACAGGAGCCTTTCCGGAGGTTAGAAGAAATGGCCCAATTTTGTTGATGTTTCTCTACAGGCCTGAGGAAGGGTTTGTGCGCCAGAAAGCTTGTCTGGTTTTTGCAGCTGTATCGCTTCACTCAAAATACTCTCTTAGCTCTCCTTTCAAACTGCCTCCATATATCCTTAGGGTATCACGACACAACAACATTACCGTTAATTCCATTAACTCATCTCACGTAATGAGAATTAATGAGAATTCTGCCATTGTGAAGACAGTCAGGAGTGCAGTATAGCACTAAAGACATTCTTAGCATTTTTCTACTTGTTTGATGCTGTTTCTGTTTAATTTATTAACTTAAATGTGGGACAGACATATGGAACGCGCACACACACAAATCACTTTTTCCTCCTTCTGGTGATGAAGTTTTGTGCTTCCAGATCTATTCTAGAAGATGCATTTCATATCAAATAGTTGCATCACTGTTTCTTATATCTTCACTTCAAAAAGCGAAGATTGTGCATTTTTGAGTCATGCACTTTGTTCAGTATCTTACATCTATGGCGCAAGGTGGTCCCTCCCTACTGAAAAAAACATCTGCAAAAACACCGTTTACAGCACAACTTTCAGATTCTGTAATGACAAATCTGAAACAATTTCAGAAAAGAAAAAAAAATGCATTTATGTAAGAGAATCTTATATTTTTTCAAGCGTGTCTTAATGATTTTCCAAAAAAAGGAGAAATTGTATGGTATTATACAATATAGCACATGCTCAGTTCTTTAATCACACACATTTTTTAACAGTTTTGCTGAAACATCTATACAGTGGCTTTATATCTTGGAAAGTGAAGACATGAAAGACAAAGTCAAGGATCGTAACACGTCCACTTTATACTTTAAGTCTGGCACGTGAGTTTCGCAGCGCTGTCAGAAATCTTAGACACTTCCTTAGATACCTTTCTTAGACTCTTAACCTCGAGTGGGCAGACGAGGAGTAAAGCCGAATATCTCTTTACACGACATGCTCTGTAGCAGGAATCCCAGAACGGGATTCCAATACGGGTGTTGCTCTGATGATCAGCATAGATGGATATAGTGGCCCAGGCAATCAAATAACATCATCTGAAACCTTCCTCGTACCATTTGCTCTCTAAGTTTTGCCCTCACGCAGGGATGCTGACCACAGAAGGATGTGAATGTATTTACATTTACTGTGCCCCTGCAGCTCCTCTGCTTCGATAAGAAGAGAAGCATTTGCAGGTACAGAATCTGTAGGTGCCATTCCCACGTAGTATACTGGCATGGTTTTGGAGGAGCGGTTTAAAAACTGGACACTCGTTGACTGTCTTGTTTTGGCAATGGCTCAAATCTCTGATGTTTTCATGCACCCTCGGCTAATCAGGGGACCAAAGCTAATGGATGCAAGAGGTGTCTGTTTAATGTCTAGCTGCCTTGGGAAAGGTTGCCGTACTTGACTGGTGAGCGTATCGCATTTAGCACCATTGATGTAATGCCTCTGGCGCAGCCGTATTTTCTCTTTCCTGAGGAAAAGGAAAAAAACGCATGAAGGGCCTTTTGGGATGTTTTTTTGAACATTGTTTTAGCTTCATCCACACCCCATCTCAAATACAAGCAGTTTCTATCAGCAGAACAACAATCTGAGGAGAGATGTAAGTGTGTACATGACATATAGGTGTTTCTAATTCCATTTGCTGCCTAGTCTGCCAGCAACAAATATTGTCTCTATCTATCTTAATCTAGTCTATCATCCATATCGCATTCATCCCTGTGTTGAGTGAGCCCCATTTTCCTTGCAGCGTGTACTCAGGGCTGTTTCATGGGGAAAGAGTAGATAATATACTAGCTCTATGCACGTATCTTCACGTATGAGCTGAGCAGCCTCGGCTAGGCTGCTGGTTACTTCAAAGGATGCTGGTGAGGTTACACGGGCAACTGTGTCAGCCCAGGACAAAGTAGTACAAGTTCCCTGGTCTTGGTTACTGCCTAAAGACAAGCACAAGTTGAAATCTGCAAGAGAAGAGCTTTTTCTCCAGCCGTCTCCCACTGAAATATTGTTCAGACTGGTTTCCCCCAGTGCTGACCACAGCAGTCACATAACGTAGGAATATGTTGCCTCTCTCTAGTTTTGTCTTTGCACTTTTTTTTTAATAAGAAAAATGCTAAAATCTAAAATGCTTCCCCAGATGCATCCTCCATCCAGATTTATTTAACATTTGTTTCATGGTGTTTTGATTTTAGAGAGACATTAAACCATTGCAGTCTCAAGGATTTTATTTTATTCCTGTTTTCTCTGTGTTGCCCTAAAGCCTTAATGCAAACTTAAACTTTTCGATTTTTGCCAGCTATTTAGTGCCGTAAAGCCCCAATTCACTACAAATGGCAATGAAAGACGAGGCTGAGTGAGCTGACTGAATTACTTAATTCCTCAGTGACTAGTAGTGACGCTACATGTTCCGATGCCACCAGATTTGCCAGTGTCCTCTGCAGTTATCCCTTTAGGGTTGATGAGTTTAAGGTCAGCAGAAGGCAAAGTCCTCAAAGGTCATGCAACTGTAAGCCCGCTTGAAGGATTTGTTTACATCTTCCCTGGAATTCCGTTGCTATCCGTATCCTTATCCCACGGCTTACGCTTGGTCTAAGCGCTACCCTGAAATCACGAGGAGTGATTTCACAAGCACTATGTAAACGATGGACAGTTGTAATTACTGCCTGTATGAATTACAGTAATGAATAGAAAATTTTTCTTTAAATGCTTTAGGTCAGGTTTGCTAACTCTCCGTTGAACAAGTTTCTCACAAGAAGCCAGCTCATTCCTTTCTAGAAGAAGGAGGGCTGTGTGACTCGTGGCAAAACAGTTAAGAGCCGCCTGTTTGCACGGTCTTATTCATTTTAGCTGATTCCCACACTAATAATGCAACTATTAATAAAAAAAACCAGACCCTAAATCTGAAAGAAGCAAAGTAGTTCTGGAAGAGATGTGGGACAACCAGTGGTCAAACGATGTGGTCAAAAATAGGGTTGAACCAGTTCCTCAAGGCTTGTCTCAGAAGTTGCTACAAAAGTGATATTGCTTTCTGCAGTGCTAATATGTGAGCCTATAGAATCATAGAATCACAGAATGGTTCGGGTTGGAAGGGACCTTAAAGACCATCTAGTTCCAACCCCCTACCCTGGGCAGGGACACCTCCCACCAGACCAGGTTGCTCAAAGGCCCGTCCAGCCTGGCCTTGAACACTTTCAAGACTGTGAAGTCGTGAGTTACCTTGAGCGAGGAAATAAAGACTCTTTGATTTCTTGATAAGTCAGGTGACATGATTTAAGCAGCAAAATCAAGGAATTAAACTTTGATATATTTGAATTAAAATGTTATTACCCATCACTTTTAGTATTGATCCATATCTTCCTATCTGTATTAGTAGGAACTGTTATTGGCGCTTTTAGTGTAATTTTATCCACATCTACAGCACCTACAGTACTCTTCTCCTAAATCTCACAGCAAGGTGCAGCGCTGAACAGATTTTAAAACAAGACAAAACAAGCAAACAAAAAAAACCACCCCAAATCCAGCAGTAACAGCAGTTCACTCATACTGACAATAAAATTAGCAACAGGATGCGTGAAATAGGGAACAGCAGACAAAGCACACGCTTTCCTGTGGCTCGCTTTCTGTTGTTCCACTTCTCACTGCAAAGGACAGACAACTGAAAAGATGCTGCGCGATTTAGTCATCATTGGGACCATCGTCAGGAAAGAAATCTTCAGTGACTTGAAGTGTCTTGACGACTTCTTGATAAGGTATCAGCCCACGCAGGAGGTTCCAACGCCCTGATTTCTATTGATTACACGTTGAATGATTTCTGAACTGAGAGAAAGCCACGCACCATTACGTGAGAACTGAAGCACACGATAAGGAGAGCAGATGTTGCTGTGACCAGGGTCCGAAGCTCTAATTGCCAGCTGGCGTGCTTTTCTTAATCTGTTGGAGATATCGACTTGCCAGGCTGGAACTTGAAGTTCCTCTGAACTCTGGGAATATTGGGCGCGTAGCTCATCACTTGTTACGGAGTGAACTGCTAATTATAAGTGCTGTCCCTCATTATCTGCGGAACGCTGCTAGTTTAAATACTTGCTAATCTGAAAACCCAAATGCAGACTCAGGAATGACAATATCCCTAATTTTCCTCCACTATTGCTTCTGCAGACAGCTTTCAAGATAGATGCCAGAGGTAAAATCACCCAGACATTAGTGGCAGCAGCAGTTTTCCTTCTCTGGCCAGGAAAAAGGCTGAAACACTGTGGCAGTTCCTTGGTTGACCTGACACCGTGGTACAAACCAGGTCTATATGCCAGCATCTCCAGTAGCTTGCTGTGGGTGCTAAAATGGCATTACCGAGGAGGTGATTGGAAATAAATCACTTTTAAAAATCCGTTTTACAGCTGCAGATTCCTGGACCTGGAGGCAAAATCCAGACATCTTTCACAGATCAGGAGCTCTAGGTCACACGGAGCTCAGCCTGGAGCCTCCCAGAAGCAGGACAATGATCCTTATTTACTGCGAAAATTAATTGAAGATGAGACCTGAGAACCGAGACTGCCAGCACTTGCCAACGGTTTGCAACCACCAGCAAAGGCACTCGAGACAAGGAGGACAGAACAGCACCGTCGCGGGGGATTTCTCAGAGATGCACAAACCAGCATTGCTGCAGAAGATGAATTGACTGTCATCCTGAAAGTAAATGGAACGTTTATTACTTTTAAATTGAACACGGTGCAAATGTCAACGTATTGCCACAGAAAGCGATAACAGCCCGGCGAGAAAGGGCGGGGTGGGGCGTGCAGAACCCAGCTGATCCATGCTGGGAGGAGCACTCCGCTTGCCCTCCGGCAGGAAGGAGACGGGGAGAGGATGCGGATAAACCTTGTACTGGAAGATGAAACAGAATGCATCCACTCAAAGGCTGCACCCTTTAATTTATGTCTAATTAGATGAACATTTAGAAATGGAAACTTTTCTATGTGATGTAACTTTGAAGCTGGTCCTGCTTTGAATGTGTCGTCTGGGCTAGATGACCTCCAAAGTTCCCTTCCAACCTGAATTTTTCTATGATTTTATACTTATCTACATCTTGTCAAGTATTTTCCTTTTTTCGATGCATCAGGAAGGTTCTGCCTGAAGCTCCTAAAAAGGGAGCAGCCATTCGTGCACAGTCAGCATCCCTAAAGAGGGGGTGAGTGGGTTGAGTTTGGTACCTAAAATACCTCTCAGGAAAAGATAAGCATGTTTTTTAGTGTATAATCACTGCCACCATAAGCGATTCTTGGGTTTGCGAGGCAAAAACATCACCACAAATAGAAGACTGTGAGAAAGCTTCTGTAAAGTACCCGTAAAATATTTGTAAAGGATTTTGTAATGTGTTTGTAAGATAAAAACTATTTTGCTTAGTTAGCACAAACGGAGTTCATGCTAACTTAATGGATACAAAGAGAAATGAGAGGTGGGACAGGTAGTGCCCAGTAAAACAGCTGACATTCCCAGCAGACCTGCTTCCAGAAACAAGGAAAGGGAATTAAAATCCATTATAGTGGTGAACTGTGAGAAATCTGACTGGTGTAGCTGCTTGCTACACCACAAACTAGTGACACCTCGGAGTCCTGGGCCCCCAGCTGAAAGACACTGCGGCTTTCCTTTCCTCCAAGCACCCATCTGTCATTTAATTTCCCCAGAATTGGGGCACAGGAAAGGCTTCAGCTCCCAGAATTCACAACCGGCCAATACGGTTCACAGAGGCTTCAGCCTCAGACTATGGATGCATTGGAGATCTGCGCTGAACGAACCTGGCTTTAAACATCTTGCTTTAACGACTACCCACATGGGAAAAAAAAACATATTTGGGGCTGTTTTCAGATAGAAATTATTCTTTTTTTTTTTTTCCTATTTAATTCAAACCTGAGAACTTAGACACGATTTAAGCATCGTTGAAAAAGTTTAAATACATAGGAGTCTGATTGGGACAAGCAAATAACGTAGTAGCTCGCAGTCTGATAGCAGCTGAGATATGAGCAGAAGTTGTGAGAGCCGCTGCTGAGGGTGAAATCCTGAGCAAAATAACTAAGGATTTTAGCAGAGGATTAGCAAGCCAGCTTGTTTCCACCAGCTATTACAAATAGATGGCAGAGTGTTTATTACTGCAAATGATTTGCTTAGAGACACGAGATAGCGATCTGTAATTTGGAACAAAACATGATGCGGAGAAGGACATGCAAAAACGCTGTAAGTAGCTGTATGCCAATATATAGAGATTTATAAGCCTGAAAAAATGCAGCTCAATGCATCACCCTATACACAGGTGAATTAGAATAATGTATTTTTTCATAAAATAACAGAAATCCAGTGTCAGCCCCCATGTACTCATATTATAACAAAACAGTAGTAAAGAATTTATACAGGTTAATTGAAGATGTTGTGTACATCTTCAGAGGAGGTGGCCAACAGCAATTTCAGTTAATTATGCCGAAACAGACATTTTATGACAGATTTCTCAGGTCCAGGAGGGAATTTCTGTTCGAAGAAAACAGCAAAGCATGTCAGGTAGCTACTCAGACCTGCAGGCTGTCCTAAATCAGGCAGAGAAGCGCCTTGGGCACACACTCGATTGGCAGTGACATAGGGGGCTTCTCTGGGGTGACCCTCTCTTTTGCTTTGAGAAGGATTCCACCCAGGGCTGGACCCAGTTCACCTGTCAAAATTCGCCTTTCTACAAAAAGCCAGTGGAAAACCCATACTCTCCTCCTTACCCTGCTTGGCCTGATCCCTTCCCGAGCTCTCTGACGACTACCCTGCTGGTCAGGTGATGGGCTGTCTCTTTTTCACCCATGGGATATTTAAGCATTCTCGCAAAGTGGAAGAGCTCCAACAAGAGTCGAAGATGGAAAGCAAGTGACTGGCCCTGAGGGCCGGCAATTAGAGCACTCCTCTGGTATGGCAGAAAGGAGCTCGCTCTTTCTAACCCGGGGAACATCTAATAGTTTATAAAGCAGAGCGTTCGTCGCAGCTTGGACTGTGAGAGTCAATGATCTGGACACGAAGATCCACAATCCATTATATAAAATGTTCTTATTTATAATACTGAAATGATGTACAACCCCAGCTTTATTTCGTATCAGTCCTTCTATCCTCTTGCATGACTGGTTCTGTAGGAGGTAGTCTAGCAGCTAACCATGGCATCATACACAAACACACAGATATACATACACCCACAAGCGTGCATGTCCTCAGAAAGCTCGGCCTTTCTCGAGAGAACATTTGTCTTGCTTAACTAGGAGAGATAAATTGTATTCATTCTGTTGCTTTTTTCATGGAAACCAGGACATCGGTTAAACAGTAGTCTGGGTTTATAATCCCCAGGAAATAGCTAATTATGCATTTACGGATGCTGATCCTGGCACGTCACGTTACTGTATGAAGTAGCCTGTTTATCATTATTCCTTATACCACCTCATCCTTTCTTTGTTATATCTCTAACCCAATGAAGAAAAGAATTCTGTTGATTCAGAAAACTTAGCTGACACTCTAAGGTGAAATTCAACCTCCTGTATGAATATTGCATTGATTGGAAAACTCATTTTACAGCATTTTCTATTTTGACAGTATGCACTATTATTCTTGTTTCACTGCGTGTGTATCTCCTTACGCACAGCGGTAAATAATTTGGGATGGATTACTTCCATTTGATTGCCTATGACCAGGAAGATGTGTTTTCTTCTTTATGGGGAGCTCTTAACACAGGCAGATGCTGCAGTCAGGAGAACACAATGTGGCCTCTCAGTAACTTAAGAGCCGCAGTGGCTGGTATTTCCTACAGGCTACGCAGGAAATACATTGTTTTTCCCTTTCCTTTCGTAGTGTTCTGCTCTCGTTTCTATAACTTGTGTTATTTAAGTAACACAGAAAAGGGAAAAACAATTAAAGTTTACAGAAAGAAGTAATAGAAATGGATGGAGCCTAACAGAGAAATCCTGGCAGTCCCAATAACTCCTCGGTTTCCTGCAGGGTACAGTGCAGCAGAAGTGAAATGCTCGATGGAGGAGAATAAAAGAGTTTGTCTTGGCACCGCAGAACTCCATGAATCACCTTGTTGAAGAAAAAGAAGCTGAAACTTTAACTTTTAGTGCATTTAACAAGGTAAGTGACTGATTCTTGTGCTGTATGTAAAAATGAACTGGGGACATTAAAATAGCATTTCCTCTTTGGTTTCCTCCACCTTCTGCTCCCTGTGAAGCCTCTTCAAGGCAGCCACTGACTTGCTTCATTTTAGGGAACACACAACTTTCCTTTTCCCTTGCTCCAATCTCGGAGTATGCTTAATAATAACTTTCCTTTCCGGAGCACCTTTTCTGCGAGTAGTATCTCTTCTCTGGACTGAATCCAAACTCTGGTCCTTCTGTGATTTCTCCTTTCTGCAGTCGCCTCCACATACTGTGCCCTTCACACCCACTACAGAGGTCCTCAGAGTCTCATTCTTGGTCTCCATCTTTATTGCTTTATCCTCAAGAGTAACTTTACACTGGGTTTTAAATGGGAAGACTGCGTCAATGTGGACAGACTGTGTGTCTCCCTCAGCCCACTTCGGTAACCACCCTCATTTATCAGCCTTCTTTCACCTGTAGCATCACCGTGACTCCCTACTCTTCAGTATTTCAATTATGAAATCACTTAAAAATACACGAGCGCCTGCAAGTCCCGGCCTGAGCTCTGACAGCAATTCAAGTCTCGGGAGACTGCTCCTCAGCTCTTCAACTTAAGCTAAAAGTCTGGATTCTCCACAAATTGGGCAGTCCCTTGCTTTCCCACAAAGAGTTATTTCAAAAGTCAGAAGAAGCCTGAGTGATTTACCAGGCACGGATGAAAACTTAGGGCGCAATGGCACCGAGCGTGAGATGCCAGAGCAACTCAAAGAAGAAGTGGAAAGACTGGTCAGACCTCCTGAGCCCTGAAACGCTGTCAGAGGAGATACGGGAAACCGTGGCTCACACAGCTGTGCGTTGTCTAGGACAAAGTTTAAAGCAAGGTAAGTTAGAAACCAAGGTAAAGAAAAGAAAACCACATAACTAACCTTTCATCAGACTATGGCTGACCCTGATACTGTGAGATGAACCACTGAAGGGATTTTTTTTTATCTAATTTCATTTAATTTTATGGAAAACTCTACAGAACGAGGCTCATCAGCAACAAAAGCCAAACTTTGCACTACGTCTTTGAAATCATAAGCGATTTTAAAAAACAGGGTTGAGGTCTGCTCTCACTTCAATGCATCATTGAAGAATACACTGGAGATTCAAATCTGAGCTGGTCTCGCCCATCGGGCTTAAAGCCTACAATTTAGGTGAACCAGGCTGAATTTGGTATTCCTGGAATGACTGGCGTCTCAAACAAAATGCTTTCATGTTGTGTTTGCAGTGTAAATATTAAAAAAAAATAAAACATTCAGAGTGCTTCCAACCCCATTTGCTGAAGCAGCACAAACACAGAAAGGGCACAGAAATACGCAAATCAAAGAAGACACATTTTTTCAGCTATTTCCCATCAGCTGCATGCTCTCATCCCTGAGTATTGGGCGGGAAACTTCTTTATTTTTCATAATGTGACATATTGCTTTGCTTTACCTTCCAAAAGCATCTCGTGAAAAAAACCACGAGAGGCAGAAGGAGAGCTGGAAAGCCAGCAAGCAAGTCCCCTGGTGATTAAGGCAGGCATTTATCTAAGATCCAGGAGGCCCAGTTTGAAGTCCACCTTCCGAATCAGGCACGACATGGATGGGAAGCTATCCGAGGGGGTCAGGGATGACTCCCAAAGGTTGCTTATCAGATCTTCTTTCCAACATCCTAAATCATTTCTGTGCCTCTGCTTCACTGCTACCAACACCCTGTGATGTGGTAGTTCAGCAGAGCCCCACTGGAGTAAGGAAAAAGGGACTTAACCCTTCACAGGGACTGGTGGTTCTTCCTCAGAAATCAGTGAGTGTTTAACGTCAGAAACAATTATTTTATCCACGCTATAATAGCATTGTTTATGTACAAGCAACTTCAGCGCTCGTTGCCCCTGCTGTATCTGATGCAGTTACCCGCGCCGCTTTCCCCAGCAAACTTAAGGCATGAGGTCAGGCTGCTAGCTTAAAAAAAGGCCTACTTTAATACATGTAAATTACTGCGCGATCCTGGAAACCTGCAACAGCAGCACAGGCCTTGGGGTAGTCCTCATGAAACGCACTGAGTACATGGAGAACCCTGTGACATGATGCAGTGAAGGAGCGATGCCCGGTAGATCCGTCCCACAGCTGCCGAGACGGATGTGAGGCCACAGGTAAAACCTGCTCACAGCTCCTGAGGCTCCCGTACGAAATCAGCTATTTTCTGCAGAAATCTCATGGGGTCTGCCTGTATTGCAGCCTGGGAGTTTCTCCCTGCATCCTGAAAGCTGCGAGAGGGCCATGTGTGACATTTATAGGCAACACTCGTTCAGGATTAGTTTGTGTTACCTCAGGGACCGTTGCTTATATTACCGTATTTCTGATTCAGTTGTTCCATATATAAATCAGTGTGGTGTTAGGTTATTTTCTTTTAATCACTTGCAACTTCTGATGATCAAAAGTACTTTTCAAATGAATTTCAACTCAGCAGTAGTCGGAAAAAACATATCTGCCAAGCCTACTAATGTGAAATAATTTATTACAGAGATGAATTCTTAATTGTCCTTTTACTCATCCATATGCCTTCTGATATAGCCTCCAGCCAGGACTCGGGAGGCAGAAAATGTCTTGTGAGCCAGAGGTCTGGTGGGGTGAGTAATGAATTCTGGGGGAGGAAGAGTGTAAAATTAGACCGGTTTTGAGGGAAGCCAGGTGGGAAAAGGCTGGGGACTCAACGAGCCCTTTTTACTTCAGGGTATGCTCACTCTGCCCTTGGACAGACACTGTGTGGAAGGTAGGTGACCGGTCACTCCAGCAGGGAATGGGACAACAGAGGCAGGCCCAGGGTCTATGGCGGACAGATGCCTTCAAAGATGTGGACAGTGAAGAAAAATGCATGAGCTATGGGAACCTCTGCAAGCTCAGGAATAATAAGAGTCTATAGACCTATTTGGGTTTGTCAAGAGAGACTGTCAAGTCTTGGCATATGGAGGTCAATGGTGAAAACCCTGACCCATCATTTCTTTGGCTGCATTCACTTTGACTTCAACGGGATCATGATTTCATCCCTAGATTTTACAGTGAGGGGGGAGCAACAATAAGGAAGACTGTTCCCCATCTGCAGACCATCATCTCTTTATAATAGCTTCCTTCATCTTTCTGCATAGGTCATTTGGTTTGTGCATTTCTTAATATTCCTAGGATTTGGGGGAGGAGCTGATGGAGGGAAAGAGGTTCCAGGCTCCCATAAGAAAATTCATATTCCTTACAGAACAAGTCTTTTGAGAAGCTGTTGGACGATTTTGACCTTTCATACTGCAACATCTTTAATTCAGATTCTATGCTAGATTTAGATGATGGCGCTTCAACAACCCAAGCCTTTTCAATTTGCTCCTTTTCAGTTTAAGTATAGCATTTATTATGTCTTTCCTAAGTTAGTGTGTATGTTACTGTTCATGTTTTGCAACAGTTTAGAAAAAAAAAATAATCCATGTTTACAGTAGGCTAAGAAGCTGTTATTTCGCGTCTGTTAAGGGGGTTCATGAGTGACTGCTCCCTGATTGTTAACTTGTTCTTGAAAATAATTGAATAATTGTTATTGACACACCATGAGATAGACTTGCTTGCTGCTTTCTGCCATTCACATACCACTTGGGTGACCTTAGTCCTACTAAGAATATATTCTGCAGCGCACTGTAAACACTGTTAAAGTCCCTTTATGGCGTGAGGTCTCTTTACAACATCGCGATGATGCCCTAGTTTGTCATTTTGTGTCACCTTTCAGGGTTCCTCAATATAGGGTGCTCGTAGTACTCTCTCTCTCTTTACTTTTTTATGACAATAGCACAACGTTCAGCAATATGTTTGGAGAAATAACAATACCTACAGCCACTGGGGATGGCCATAATCCAGCCAACAGCCCACGTATTTTGGAAGTGCGTCTGGGAGCGGTGTTGATGTTGCTGACCGCTGTGATGGACTATTCCCATTAGAGGCCACGGCAGCTGGATGTAATTTAAAGGAGCCCTGGGCGGGGGGGCCGGGGGGAGTTCTCTAAACTTACATCCCCTGCAATTCTCGAGGATAAGGAAAGCAAAGAGGTGGTTTGAAGCCATATATTTCTCAGCTGTCCCCCCCCACCTTCCCCCAGCACTCCCCAGCATGCCAGGCACACACTCTTCAACCCACAAGCCAAGCTCTGACACAGCCAAAAATTTGGCTAAGCATGGGAAAAAAAAAGCAATGGATTTGAACTTAGTATACGCTGAGTAAAATGCCCAGATCGCCTACAGCCGTATCTCTTGTTAGTAAAACAGAGTGGGCAAAAGCCGCGTGATCCTCCATAGGGCCAGGGAAACACAGCCGGACAAAATGAGCGTTGCTTAATATTGGGTGCAAACCACTAAGCAGAAGGAAAGTGAGTCTTAAAACAGACCATCTTTATTTCTATTCACATAAAAGCAGAGCAGCATCAGACATAGCTAAGTTACACTTTTCAAAGCACCGTATCTTCCACAAAAAGGACGAGACTTCCGCTAAAGGCTCCAAGAAATGAGGTGCATGACACCAAAATTTTTGGCTTTTGGAGGTGAAATTAACTGCGGGTATGACCTGATGAAAAGCGAGCCTTAAATCCCTTGCCTCGTACAGAGCAGGACCATCTCCCAGTGTACCTGCCTCCGCTGTTCTCCTTTCAAAGCTTTCTGGCTTCTTCATAAAAACAGCTGACCAAGATGCCGCTGCCTGCTTGCGTTTTGTATTATTCCTGTAATTATTTGTGCGATTAAATTCTGCGGGAGAATGGTTAGCAGCAGCACAAAGTTTTTCCTCATCAAGTTGGGCTTGGCTTGGGCTGTCATTTAAAGCTTTCAAAATTAATAGCCTCATTTTCTTCAGTCGAAGCAACAAACAAAAACCCCAGGGCAGAAGAATACTTCCTCTGATAAAAACAGTCTCCACACACAGGTATTAAAAGCATATTTCCATACGTTATATTCTAGATTAAAGCTTCACATTAAGTTTATAACCCCACCTGCAAAATTCTTGACCCATCTTTAAAGCGAGAGTTGGGAAAAAAAGGAAGAGGGGAAAGGAAAAGATATTTCTTCTCTTTGTATGGTTGCTAACTTTGCTGTATTAATGATATGCGCTTCTGAAATACTTTGGAGGGTTGCACGTTGCGGGAGGATTATTAGCACCACGCGGAGAACTGGAGTGCTTCGGGGAAATCCTTGTGATAATCTTCCTCTTCAAACAAGGCTGATGTATTCCATAGCTTTTCAAACCAGACTAGAGAAAAAAAGATCTAAATTAGCAATCATACAGCAGGAGAAATAAGCCAGTAGCCAGACACTAAATAAGAAAACTGCTACAGTTTGCAGTGACAGAAGGTCCTGAACTTACCCCCAAAAGCTGTCAGGCAACCCTGTCACTTGGACAGCCATTGAAGATCCTGCGCTCTCATTCTGGACTCCCCATCAGCCTTTTCCTATCTACTCTTTTTTGTTATTTTTTTCTCTTCTTTAATAGAACCTTTCCCCCACATCTGCTTTGCTTGAGTCATATTTCTGGACTTTATTAGCATTTCCTCCTTGTTTAAAGCCTCACTGTCCATCTCCTCCACCACCTGCCTCCTTGCATATCGCTGGCTCTCAAACTGTGGCTTGGGAATCGCTGGTGGGCTATCAGCTGTCGGAGAAGGGGAATCGTCTATACATTCAACAGATAACACAAATATTAGGCAGGGAGCTCACCAGCATGCAGCCAAGATATTTTGCACAGAAATAAGCCTAAAATATTCACAGAGGTACAATTCCTTCTCTTCATCCAAGTCGACGCAGGTTGTTGACCATATTCAATGACAGCAGGAGTGGAGTGGATAGATGCTATTTTTCTTAATCTGTGGGATTATGTTTTTCATACGACACAGTAGAAATTCTCCTATTCCATAATGACTGAAAACATAAACATTTATGCTTCTGGGATTTTAGTTTTGTCCTTCCTATATTCCTACACATGCCAAGGAACCTCTGAGAAAGGTTATTAATCCACTAAATTACTGAACTTTCCATAAAGATTCCCAAGTCCTTCTGGAAAAGAAAGTTGCGATCTACTGAGTAAACAATAGGGTTTCATCCTCAAAATACCCAGGGCTGTTGTTCTGCTATTGCATTTTTCTTATGTTACGCATTTCATGGTGGGTATGATCTTTGATGTTAGCACAAATAGTCAAAGAGAAATCAAGAAGGCAAGCTCCTCAAGTACATTTCAGTTGTCTCCCCTCCACTTTTTGAATGGATGCGTTTAAAAGAAGAGCTCTTCTCTTTCTGCTTGCCAACTATTCTCCTCCTTTAGAGCTCTGAAGATCTAATATATATAGTTTAGTGTCATTATTTCTGTAAAACTCTAGCTAACTAAACATTGTTCACTGGAGAAAAATGACAGAAGCTGTTTGCTAAGCATCTGTTGACTTGTATCCGGTCCATAAGCACTCTCAGGACATGGGCACGATGCTCCTATGCCTTAAAATGCATGCAGACCAACAGCATAGTCTGAAAAACTGTATGAGCATAGCACCAAATATAAATTGATATAATACATTTATTTTGACTTATATACAGAAGATTTGGCTTGTTATACACCTACCATTAGCAAGTAATGGAAATGATGAGGACATGTATCACCCAACACTCCTATTTTGCACATTCACAAACGTATGCTAAGGTGATGTCAAGCTTTGACCAAGTTTCAACCGCATCGACGCCAGTTAATGGTTTTGAGTGGAAGCCATGTAAAACTCAGTGGTTTAAACTGCATTTGGAGGGTCACCAAAAGCATAACAATATCTAAACCAGTAATAATTTAACTGAAGCCAATGAAGTTCCACCCTTGCAAGGTGGAGTATTGAAACCCGACCAAAGGGTGATAAATGTCTACAGCCTAAAAAGAAGAGAGAGACACATCCCTTCTCTTTCCCCGGGCCAACACAGCAAAGCCTGTGTAGCTTTCCCGTGTAGTTAATACTTTCATCTGTCAACAGGTTCCTTTCTTACTCCTCACTTTCATTCGTCTCCACTGCCTTAATAGGAGCTTTATGGAAAAGTTTTAGGAAATGTCAGGGTAAGATGTGTTCTCACAGGGTAAGATGTGTTCTCACAAAAACGATGGTGCCATCTCCACATTTCCTGAAAAATACTCTTAAGAGAAAAATCTCTTGGCTCACTCTGAAGCGCTCTGTGCTTTTTGCCTGTCTTCTGGAAGACAGAGGGGGGATTGGAAAGAGAGCTTTTACCTCTAGCTCGCAGCATCTAATTCAGCACAGCTCAGCAGTAACTAAACACTTCTTAGTAATTTGACAGCCTGTGTCAACCAAGCTAGCAGCTTGCATCAAGCTTCAGTATGGAAAACAGCCACTTTGTGGAAATCGTTGTCAAAAATTGCACCTTTGATGACAACCACTTTCTGGGGAAATGAATTTGTATTTCAGGAGTAACATTTGAGTGCATTTAGAGGTGCAATCCCTCAATATATAGCACACAAATATAAACATATTGAGACAACATTTAAGAGTGGAGGAACAATTTTGTAAGAGAATCTGAAAGTACAATCCATTGTTTCAGGGAATTTTCTTCAAACCTTAGCAATGCGAAGACTGCACGATAAGGACTCTACAAACAACAGTGAAAAAGCACCCAGCAAACTTTGCACACACCGCTTCTTTGAGACAGCTTTTATTAATTTACCAAGCTACCCTTCTCCACACCTCCTCACGGCCCACCCCGGGGCAGGACCAAATATGCCAACAGTGTTTCCAGCCGATGCTCAAAAAGATTGTTCATGTTGGAGGTCTCCCAACTTCGTGAGGCAATCTGTTCCAGTGCTTTACCAGCCTTATCTTTTAAAAGGGTTTGCTGGGGTTTAATCTCCCTTACTATGATGTAAGTGCATTGCTTCTTGTCTTTGCTCCTTATTCGTCACAGAGTAAGCGTGACTCTGCAGCCGAGTCATTAGAGCTCTTACCTAGGGGATAAAATGGGAAGACCTGGAAGGTAGTCCTCACTCAAAGGGCAATTCAGATGGAGCGGGTGCTACACATTGCGTGCATAAACTATCCTCTAACCAGAGAGATCCCCCTTCCCAGATGGTAATGACTTCTGAATTTCAGGTTCTGTACCTAGGCAGAATGCAGAGACCGTAATTTCATTTCATGTCCAGGTCTATGTGTTTTGTTGTATCAGGACTTAGATCTTTGAAGAACTGAAAGACCCATGCAGGGTTTGGGATTTTTTTCCCCTCTGAATTTGAAGACACCCTGGAAAAGTAAATCTGAAAGGTAGAAACTATCCTACCTATTTTTCTTCTCTTTGTCTCCTTTATTTTAAGGAGAAAAAACTTTTAAAGATGACCACTTAAGTGCCGACTGAAGTTGGCATTCTGTTGACTTTTTCTGTCTTCAGATTTTCGTTGACCACTATGACGACTCAGTTAGGCATTCGCTGTGAAAACACACACACACCCCCGCTAGCATCCAGGAGCACACGAGCAGCAACTGGGCTCAGGTTGCTGTGCAGTGCACAGACCTTAGCTGCGTTTAATTATCTGGGAAATATTACAAGATCATACAATTCCAAACTGCTATAGGTGTCAGATATATATACGACCGTGTCTGCATTCGGTAAAATGTAATTGCACTCCAGGTATTTATCTTTTACGGTGTTTTGATTGTTTAATGTTATTCTAAGCTAAAACTTTTCCCACCACTCAAAACAATCCAGCTTTGCATTTTTATTGGGTGCTGTCTGACTAAATGACTATGAAAAAAAATTCTTTTGAAAGATTATGTGATTCCTTTTCAGGGCTGTGTGGGCCAGAGATTTTTTTATTTTTTGTTTTTGGAAGTATTCATTTAATTTATTGGTTGTGAAACTTCTGCGCTAGAGACAGAAGAAAATAAATCCTTCATTCTCTCCCTGGAACACGTGCAGCGTGCCCTCTGGACCACCCTCAGCCTCAGCTTCTCAGTAGCAAGCGTGGAGCCTGCGCTTCCTCTGCCTCATCAAGGTCATCTCCTCCAAAGCAAGGAGGGGGTCAGCTGAAGTCATGTTCTGGTGCTGGTTGGACTGGGGAGAGCCGAGAAGCCTGATAGACACTGGGTGTGCTACCTCACCACTACCTGCCTCGGCGGTGCTGGTGGGAGAGCCGTGGCACAGGGCGGGAGGTCCTCTCACCTCTCTCTCAAAGCGAGCTCAGATACCATTTCTGCTGACAGCCCTCCTTGCAAGCCTTTCCTCCCTGTGCGAGGACATGTATTGCTTGAGAAAAGCAGGAGCTCCGTTTCCCGTGTCAGCTGTAAGCAAGGGAACCTCTCTCTGTGACCCAGCCTGAAAAACCGGGGGTTTATTGCACGAGAGACTGGGACCAGGACCAGCTGGGACCCCTGGGCGCTCCTGGGTAGGAGGACATACCAACCCGGAGGCAGAAGCAGCCAGTTCTGCCGTGGTGCCCCCTGAGTCCAGTGAAAGCTGCTCTGACAAAGCCCGTGGATGCTGTTTCCCCTGTGCAGAGGACTAAGGCTTTGCCTGAAGTTCAAAAAAAACTTGCTTTAAGATTACATCTCTACCTGGTAGTTATCCTGCAGAGCTCTCCCACATCATCCCCCAGAATGGGCACCCCGCATACGGCCATCTTTTTGTGAGGGAGAGAAAGGAAGGCAGAAAGACGGAACAGTGGCAGCAGAAGTAAAAAAGACAAGCTAGCTTTTCACAGATTCCCAGCCTGATCCGTTTGCTCTGCTAAATTGCCCTCCTCTGCTCTGCTCTGAGTTCCTAACACTCCGACCGCTGTTTTAAGGATATCTGCATCCCCGTGGAAGCAGGTAAGAGCTACACGTGTTGTGGGGCTCCATACAGCCCTGGGAGCTCGAAGGGGAAGAAAAGTGAGAGAAGAAAACGATCTGAATATTTCAAGCTATCTAAGGAAAAGGATAGCAGCTTTTCCCACTGAGTCGTATATCAATACAGACGCCTTTCCTCAGGGAAGGAAATGTTGAATGAGAAAGGAATGAGGTATAACTTCCATCAGCGATTTCATGCTAAGGTACCTAATCGGAGATGAACATTCGTAAGGGTTTGGCAGCCTTCGCAGGAACCTGAGGCACAAGGCTAAGCAACATGCCCAAACCACGTAACAACAGCCTGCTGGCACTCTCCTCCTTATTATTCCTTAATGAGATAATCCCAGAGAGAAGGAGGGGGGGAGAAAGGAGAGTTCCTTGGCCACACCAGACAGATGCTTCCCTGCAGAACCGCCCCAGCTCAGTCTCCTCCACTTTAAAAGAAGAGGCAGAATCTGGCCATGAGGACTCCTCCGGCACATTGGTTGTCGGGGGGGGGACCCGGGGTGACGACGGACACAGCGCGCGCCGTTTCCTGCGTGCGGGGTAGGGGCTCCTCAGGAACATTCCCGACGCTCTCCTCTGGCGTGCACAGACTTTCCCAGTGGTTGTTACCTGTCTTCCTAAGAAAAACAGATGCCGTAAGGAGCTCCAGGGTGCTCCAGGAGTACGTGAGCCAAGTTTCCCTGACAGCCTTTAAAGGGGATTAAAAATGGAAAGGTGGCCCTCCAACTCTGTTAAAAGAACTAAACTAAACAAAACACTATTTTAGATAGCCCCGCAAAATATTTCGGCAATATTTCTAGTCAAAACCTGTCAAAGCATTTCACAGTTGAGCAGAGAAAACAGCTCAAGTCCCGGGGAAGGGAAAAGTGTGATGTGAGAGGAATGGACTCGCAACCAGAGGCACCAGAATCTCTTGAAGCTGCTCCCGCCACTCTCTTCGCAGTGGCCTAAACGCTTCCTACCGTCACGGGGACAGGTAAATAGCTGCGGCACTCGGGGAAAGCAGGGAGCAGGGATGGACTTCAGCTGGCCGTGAAACCCTTTGTGCCATTAGTACATGAGGAGCACTACTGAGAAAAACAACCTGGACGTGCACAAGGGTCCTACCTAAGCTACGTTAACTGGAAATTCAAAGTTAAAAGTTGTTGTTTCAAAGACCTCTTGGTCTTTGCAATGGATTCACGGACCAAACATCCAGAGATCTCGGTGATATATTTCTACTAGGGGTTATAACAGCAGTTGCCGTTTCATACCTGAAGATGTAGTTTGCTATAAAAAATACCAGGAAAGCAGTATACCTCCACGTGTTTAGTCAATAGGTAATATAGAGCAAAGTATAAATATGTCTCAAAAGGTCTAAAAGCAGGGAATAGAGGGGAAAGGAGTTGTTATTGGAGGCACAGCTTCTAAATATAGAGCAGCGTGAAGAACAGAACTTTAAAGCCTGCCAAACTCTAAATTTAGGAGAGTCCCGGAGCGTGTCCATGCCTGTACGTCTTGCATATGTGCACCACAACGGGATAAGAAATGCATGCTCGAATAGCACGCTCACGGTTAGCTCTGCTGAGCTGACTTCCAACCTCTCCTGGAGGGTCCCCAAGGTACATCTGAAGGCAATGTATCAGCGCCCTACGGACCTGGCTGGCTATTAATTGCTTTTTACATTTCATGGAAGCACATTCGTCTTGTTACAGCGAATTCAAAGCAATGGTGAAAAGCCGCACTGGAGGTACAGCAACCAGAGGCAAGGTTATGAAACTATTGGTACTTTAACTCATACACATGGGAGAAGAAGACTCAGGAAGCCTCTGACAGGAATTGTCGACATTAAATTAGCTTTTAAACTTCATTCAGCTTTTTTTTTATTTTTTTTTTTTTAGTTTGGGTGTGCTTTGAGTCAGGGGGGAAAAAAAGCCACAATTAAATTGTTTCAAACTATGTTGAACACTACACGTACCACTCCAGATTAAAAAGCAATCTGGTTTGACAATAACTCTTCCATCTTTATCAGTCTACGCAACCAATGTGTTAAAATGATTTCCTTGTCGTAGATTTACGCTGCCATTTTAGCCTTTCCTAGTCCTGCCCAGTGCAGCAGAACCTGACGTTGTGTCTGGGCTGTGCAGATGAATCACACAAGTAGTGGCCCCCTTCCAAAAAAATGTACGAGTCGACAAATTGCTGGGTCCTCTAAAGGTTTCCTGGTCTTCTCCTGCGGCTCTAAATAAGAAATAACCCCATGGAGCTTACCACGTCACATGCAAAATGCAATCAATACACAACATGGGCATCTAGCCTATAAAGTGACAGCCGGTCTGTTGCAATAGGTATCCTGCATCCTGGTCGATAGTATATTTAAAATCCCTCTCCTCTGTTAGCCAAGCTGGCGCATGGGAAAATGGGGTGATCTATGCATGGTCACATTGAGTGGCTTCACAAAACATGTGCTGCTCTTAACTTGGTTTCTTCTTGACTCCTGAATGGTGCTTGTTGTTACGCTGCTCTGAATCCTCTAAATGACTTTGAGGCTGTAACGTGTTGATGACAGCCATTTGCTGGGTTGGATTGAAATTTACCTTGTCCCACGCCATTTAAGCTACAACAGACACCCCCAGCCAGCGGTCACGGAGAGAAAATGGGAATGGTTCAAAATCACTTCTCCCATAAAGAGAAGATACGAGGGAAAAGAACTCATTAAGATGAAATGCTGCATTCAGAGTAATGTAAATTAAATATGGTGTTGACGTGCTGGTTGTGGATAAGGAAAAAAAGGCAGACTATTTTTCTAACAACATTTATTGCTCCTGAAATGAGGCAGAAAGGTGCCATAGCATGCAAGTGTGACAGCTGCACTAAAGGCATCGTCTCTTTGGTACACTGCTCTTTCTTCTCCACCGCCCGAGAGATAAGAACATGCAGCAATGTTAGTCCCTCTAATGCAGAAAACTGGGCATGAAGGAAGGGACGTGCGGCCCCATGGTGTTTAAAATAACAAAATTATTAAATAACTCAGGTTGGTAGGGACTTCTGCAGCTCGGTTGGTCCAACTACCTCCTCAAAGCAGGGCCAACTTTGAAGTTAGGTCAGGTCACTCAGGACCTGTCCAGAAGAGATTTGAAAGTCTCCAAGGATGGAGATCCCACATCCTTGCCCAGAGAAGTTATTGATGCCCCATCCCTGGAGGTGTTCAAGGCCACATTGGATGTGACTTTGAGCAGCCTGGTCTAGTGGGAGGTGTCCCTGCCCATGGCAGGGCGTTGGAACTAGGTGGTCTTTAAGGTCCGTTCCAACCCAAACCATTCTGTGATTCTGTGATCCTCTCTGGGCGACCCCTTCCAGTGCTTGATCACCACCGCTACGAAAATTGTCCTCCTGACGTCCAGTTGGAGTTGCCCGTGCTGCACCGTGACCTACCATTGCTCCTCCTCCTTTTGCAGTGCACACTTGAGGAAACATAAGCTTTGCAGCAAAATCGAGCGCTTACTCGTCACCTGGTTTTGAAAAGGGGGTTCATCAGATATAAGTGCACTTTTTTAGAAATGCACAGAAGTGAAGTTTTCAAGAATTTTGAAATTACATCGTCTCTTTGCTGCAAATTACCTCTTATGAAAATGAGCCATTAATTACATTTGCTTTCCTAATAGCAGCTTCACTGTGCACAGTGAAAAACATACTGCCAATTTTGCATAAACCACCTTAGGGTAAATATGCTGCTTTTTTTTTGGAACAGACCTTTTGGGAAAACTGGGAATGAGAGCATTTCCCCCTGCCCTGTCGCTTGCCCCCCACCCCACCCCACCCCAGCACCAGTATCTCCGTGCCCACGCAGGATGTAGAGACAGAGGCAGGCTGCGAGCGGGCTTTGCACTTTGTTGGCCTTCAAACTACAGCTGGCTTGCCTTAAATCATGGCAAAAACACCAGTCCTCGGCGACAAAAAATACTACTGAGGCTTAGGGGGCCGCACAGAAGTTTCGGTTATGTCTCTTTTACTGTTTGCACTTTTTCGTGCAGAAGGGAGGACGGACGCGGAGGCTGGACTCATGCCCTCGTCAAAGCGGGAGCCTCAGCTGGGCCTGGGGGAGCTCCCGCATGGCCTTGGTGCTGCTGGAAGCTTAATGGAGCCGCGGATGGGGCTGGATACGTGCTTACGCAGACCTGAACATTTGCTTTTAATAGAAAAGTCATTCTGTGACGATGAGAATGCTTGGGTTTTATTTTAAGTGCATGGTAACGAGGTCTCTTCTGAAGCCCTAGGCACGTAAGAATTTATCACGCTGTGTAGAACTGCTCTTGTAAAAGGACTCTCAGCTCCATCATACAGCAGGCAAGGGAAGCTTTCAGCAGCCCAGTAACATCTCCATCAAGGTAACTGTCTGCCCGCTTCCTCGCTACAGTAAAAGCAGCTACGGGCGCTCCCTTGCCTTCCTGTGAAGGCAGCACCGTCCAGCCCCCCCTCAAACACCACCCCATCCCTCCCCACCAGACCACTTTCCCCTTACACGACATCGTTCTTTTGGGAATTGCCCAAATGATAGCTTTGAGGCTCCCCACCTCTGCCCCGACCTTCCCAGCTGTCCCGTGGAGACAGGGAAAGCTGAAGGGAACGAGAGGGGGATGTGGAGTGACCCGGCGAAATGCTGACTATTAGGCTCTATTCCTAGATGCTCTGTGGCTTTACTATATGTATTCGTTGTTAGCTTTCAACATAGGCTTATTATAGAGAAACTGTCTGTCTTGAGGGCTATATTTGGAATTGCTGAAGCAAGAAAATTCCAAACTTGCAATTGCAGCCTACTGAAACATTGAATTTGCTCTCTAATTAAAATATCTCATATAAACTTGAGCTACTTCAGCATGCGGAGCATTTTTCCTCTCTCTGCCTAATGTTTATACATGCAGTCTCTCTGGAGGACGAATACAATTTTCTTTCCCGAGACCACCCCCATTTAGATTGCAGTATGTTCTTTCTCAGCTTTAGCCTGTGTCACCACAATGGTTTTGGTGTTTTCCAGCTCCGACTGATATAAATTTTCTATAGTGCATGGGATTAAGGAGTTTATATATATTAAGGAGTTTATATATATGTGTGTGTGTGTGTATTATATGAGTTTATATGTATTTGCATTTAAATTTATATATATTTGCATTATATTTATATACTTATATATGCGTGTATATAATGTTCATATTATTTATAAATAATAT
>VWZL01005656.1:1787057-1842693 GCA_013396915.1 Stercorarius parasiticus | reverse complement strand
TTCTTCTTTTTTTTTTGGCCAAGAAGGGATTTGTGTTCGCTATGAATTCCTCCCCTCCGTGTGCAGCTGCAGCGTCTCCTGCAACAAAAAAATGACATGCTTCTCCGATGGTGATGCCACAGTGGTTAATTCACATCTATTTATATTTGGTCTTGTCTTCTGTCAGCGGTGTCAGACTTTAGCTCGCCCTTCCCCCTCCTCTTCGAGTTTGCTTCAGTGCTGATTATGCCGCGAATGGCAATGTGGAGCTGCGTGGGGCACGGCAGCGGGCAGAATTAAAGGGCTTAATGAACTGCATACGCCGCTAAGGGCTTCCTTCGCTGCAGCGCGAAACGAAAGCTCCGGCAGATCAATTAAAAAATTTCTGTTCGAGAAAAATTATAGGAAGGGCGTTTTGAGGGAGGAAAGGAAAGACGTAAGAGGGGAAGACACGACTTCAGGCTTTAGTCTGAACAAGCAAAATGAAATATTCAAGTTGTTTTGCAGACACCTACAGCTGTAGGTTAGGGACACGCACCAAGGCCATCCAGTACGCTTCTGGCTGAAGCGGCAAAAGAAATATATGTCTCTCAATATAGTGTCTTTCAACAGTAACGCATACCCACAAAATAATCACGAGGTTTTTGAAATACGAACTGCAGAAAGACTTTCAGGGTACTGTGCAATTCAGAAGAGTGCGTCCTCTGGCCATTATTTGAGCTGCTCTGGTTACAGGAGCCCTCATGTGAAGAAAGCTGATAAACCCCACCAGTTCTGCACCTCTGTTCACACGCGGTGTATGTCCTCCCTCCCCAAAAAATGGTTACAGAGAGTCATATTACAGCTAGGCTCGCAACATTTATTTTATCAGTTCAACCCCGCACGCAGAAACACATTATCAAAATGACTTTTTCAAAATCACTCGTTTGCATGTACCTCATACATCCTTTCTGGTGACTGCTGGTTTTTCTGTGAACTGGAAGATTTGGGAGGCTAAGAGAGTCTTGCTGCCAGTTTATTTATCTGTTACTATATGGCACCCTGACACTTATGGAAGTGTTTCTGGAGGTAATACCGAGAAACGCTTGTCTCCAACCACCCCAGCTGAACTCTGACTGCTCAGGAGATGCCCCTGGCTGTGAAATTTCACGTGGTTCCCGACCCACGACAGGAGATGACAGCTGATGCTGATCCCAGGCCGGGCACCAGCGTGAGCATTTGTGATACACCCCATGTCCAGCTTGAGGTCTAGAAACATTTGTGTAGGTAGCCAGGCAAACCGTTCTCTGGCCACCTTGGTGCTAGGAAAGCCCAGCTGCCCAGATTTCCCAACAAAGCAAACAAAACTCTCTTCTAATCAAACCAAACCTCAATTTACTAAAACTTTTTCTGGGCCTGTAAGAACAAAACGACTCCTTTACCAGAGAGAAGAGAGTGGAAAGCACCAGCGTGATCGTTTTCATAAATAATGAACAAAAAATCTCCATCACGCACTCGGCAGTGAAGAACTGAGGGTTTTATTTGAAAGGGCGGAACATCCGGGCGGTGAATTCCTCGCTATAGGAGACCCATACAGTCTGCCACAGACACAAATAAAAATGCAGCCAGCACACACGGGAGGCGATACAGAGGAAACAGATAAACCAGAACTAGTTATTTTTAACTGCCATTAATATTACAAGAGAAACTGTGACAAAGGGAGCAGCTTCAGAATTCAGTGTAGTGTTCTCGTTAACGCCAGCAAAATAGCATTGAATGAGATATGTCATATCAAGAATAACGCAAAATGAAGGCAAGAACAGACATCTTAATAAGACAACCACGGCATCAATTACCCAAAAAAAAAAAAAGAAGATAATTATTCTTGTGAGATTCTGAACAAAATCTTGACTTGATACAAATAGCAGATATTCCTTTTACTGCACGTTCCAGTGTTTTAGTTGTAAAAGAGTATAAACATTTCCAAGAAGAAGAGGTGTTCACTGAGACAGCGAGACAAGCCGCTGAGCCTGTATTTCTCAGCTTGGATCACAAAAGCACGCTCATTTACTTTTTGCCAGTGATTGGGATGATAACCTGCAGCCTCAAGGATGCTTTATGGAATGTTGGACTGCCAAGAATAGAAAGAGAACATGATTCCCGTAATCTCTTAGCTGAGCTCAGATAAAGAGGTTGTTCAAAAATTTAGATGCTAATTTGAATAAATGGCATCGAAACCGCCCGCATATCTTTACTTTCTGTGAATGTGGAGAGAGCAAAAACGTAACTAGGATCGTGTAATCTGAAGATACTTTAAAAACCCAAGGTGTCCCTGGAAATTCTTCCAAGTGGAGTCTGGTAAACATTTTACCCAGAAAAGTTACCAGGTAAATGCTGTCCGCTTCCCTGCTTTGTGTACTTTTTAGGATGTAATTCAACAACTTCTTCTTGAAATGACTAAAATAAAGCAGACTCCACAAAGTAACGGGCTTCAATGGTGGTGTAAGCGTTTTCTAAAAAGAGCTGGACCTCTGCTAGAAGATGTATATTCCTCCGAGATCGATTGATCGATCTATTCATCTATCTCTCTATCATAAAACAACCTTTGATAACAGAAGCGTCTGATATTCCTTTCTTTCCTACTACCTTTCCTGAAAGATTATACTCCCAATGCGTTTTTTTTGCCAATCACTCGTGATAATAAATTTAATTAATACCACAAGAGTACAGGAAACATACCGTATCCTATTGATAATCTCAGTTACGTAACTCAAGTATTAGTTTGGCTGTAAAGAACCAAATATTCACGGTAGATTTGTTCATGAACTATCTATTGATTAAAAGATCATGATAGTCAACTGTGAATATTAATTTACAGACTATCTGTGAACAAACAGGCAAGGCTAATTAAAGATGTTTATCTCTTGGATGACTTGCTCATCTCTAGTAATCCATATTCTTACTGTCTAACAAAGCAGTTTTACAGGCAACTTGGTAATTTCAGGCAACTCTATTGTAAAGGGTATCAACCAATGATGTACTCCGCGCGGCATGAAAATTGTAATACGTAATAAATACAGCATTTTTAAAATAATAGGAAAACAACTGCTTCTGAATGAAGTAGTCCCTCACCCAGGCTCTCATTTCTGAGATGAATTAGCATTTATTAGCATAAACATTTGCTGCGGCCACTCAATTGGATCAGGAGGCTGATCTGGATTAAAATTAACTGGACAAGACAAACAAACAGTAGCTGCTTTCAACACGGATTTTAAGGATTATCTTTATTTCTCCCGGGTGATGGCATCCTGCTTCATTCTCCTGAAAAGCACCATCCAACCTACTTTGAAGGAACTTTCTGATTTTGACTCTGAAATAAAAAAAAACCCAACAAACACTTCCTAAATCTACTCTTGCAGAGGAGAGTTATTATTTTTCAGCCAAAATATGTTCAGATTTCAAAAGCTGATATTTTTTCTTCACAAGGAAAAGTCATTACGGAAAAGCAGGCGTACTGAAAACAACATCAGTAGAAAACCTTGTTTTCCACCCCCAAAACTCCTAGATGGAAATTCTTCCAGCAGCTTTAGCTTAAACCCACCGTAGAACTTCCCACTATGTTCCAGCATGGCATGAAGAAAATTTGACAGAACATAACCCTGTGGCTTTCAGGATGCACAGAGATCCCCACACGCGGTTGTTCTGTATAATCCTATGAACCTGAATGTTGCGGTATCTCCTAAATGTGGAAGGTGCCAGGTGGTACAAGAGTGCTAGAATCCCAGTCGCTCAGATAACTTCTGCTGAACGAACAACACCACATGGGCAAGCCAGGGACTAACCGAGCTCTTCCACCTCTGACTATGGAACCATCTCTTCTCATTTTGACTATCATTAAGCCCTACAGTGTATCACAGCTTACTCAACAATTTACATCCAAGGTCTAATGAAACCACTTTCATTGTTGCGAAGACCTCAAGTTTTTAACCTTGTAGGAATAGCCTTTCTACAACTCTGTAGACCTCAAACTCCAGTATGCTCCAATTTTCTAAGGATTTGCCCAACATGGGGGAATTCCCTGAACAGATGAACTCTACCTACATCATCTCAGCTTGGCTGAGGGGTTTAGCTCAACCTCTATCTATCCTTCACGGCTTCTCACTCTGTGCACAGTCCCTGAAGACGCAGGCAGGTAAGCCCAATTTACAACAGCCCCGAGGCAGGGCATAATTATTCCAGAGGCCACCCTAGGCTCCAGACACTCCTCAGATGAGAAAAGCAAAAAGGTAGCAATCAGACACCTTTTCCTTTTCCCTCATGCTTAACAAATCTCAGCTGGAGATTAATTATTCCTATGTAATTATGCTAAGTTCTGAAGTAA
This sequence comes from Stercorarius parasiticus, assembly GCA_013396915.1. NCBI lineage: Eukaryota > Metazoa > Chordata > Aves > Charadriiformes > Stercorariidae > Stercorarius > Stercorarius parasiticus. Next base: position 1,838,354 of record VWZL01005656.1, on the reverse strand, counting down.
CTATCGTGCAGTGAAAATAAACCATAACTATATTTTTATTTAAACCCTGATTCATAACGAGGCTATAAATAACATCAAAGAAATCACTAAGGATAGAGCACTAATATCCAAGTAACAAACTGTCTCGGTGTAGTATTAGTTTCTGTGAATTTCTTCATATAAATAGATTTGAGATAATTTTTTCTCTTATGTGGAAGATTTAATACACTTTGAAATATAAATAGTAATGAGGTCATAAAAGAAGATGTAATGAGTGAGAGTCAAAGAAAGAAACAGATAAGGAGAGGATTCAGACGGATAAGCAAGTTGGTTATTTCAAAATGCCACGAAGTTGGGCTACACCCTCATAGCCTCCTAAAAAAAAAAGCAACCCTAAAAAAAACCCCTAAGTCTTTCAGCTTAAAATCAGGTCATTGTCGTATGTAGTCACAAAATTACTGTCAGAGAAGAGAGATGGTGAAAATGAAGCTCAGCACAATTGTTGCCAACACAAAGCCATTGCAGAGAATAAATCACGGCAATGAGAGGCAGAACAGAACTGTTGGGTCGCCTACTCCATCTCCCAGCAGTGGAGGGATGTGCCTGTTGTTTTAGTTCCTTTTTGCAGTTTCTGCCCATTTTAAGTGGAACAATGACTTCCAAGACTTCTCTTGCAAGTCTACCTATGACCAATTAAAGTTTCAAAACAGGAAATGCTCGTTTCTGCATAGTCAATTTTAGAAAAATTCAGTTTGTTAGTCGTAAATATATTCTGTCGTATTATCCAGAGTATTCCACAATCTAAATTTTGCATGGCCTATATGCAGTTATGAAGATGTTCCTTAGAGACATTCTAGTAAATTATATTCAGTTTCTGCATTTGATTTTAAATCCAAGTGAAAGAAAATCTTGGGCCCATATTATTGAACTAGATTCCTACAAATGACATGCCAGTGTCTTTTCTAACTTAACTGCTCAACTGACTAAAAAAGAAACTACCTGTCATCATCACCCATTCACCTTCTCTTCCTTTCCCCTTGACCCTAGCTGGCAGCTGCCAACAAGAGGGAATATATGGTGATTATTTTGCAGTCTCCACCCAGTTCCCAACTGGATCCTCCTCCCTCTCCCTTATGGAAAGATAAAACTCCCGTTCACGTCAGCCTGGCCAGAATTGGTCCCCTAGGATATAGATTTCACTGCAAGGTTAAGGTGCTAATAGGAATACGCTGCCTTTTCTCACCTGACTGCAGTATGAAGGTATGTGGGATACCAACTCCTCAGGGTTATCCCAAGCTAAAAAAATAGAAGAACTTGGTGAGGATGAGGTTAGGGATTTTTTTAAATGTTTTTGTGGGTTTTTTTTTGTTTTTTTTCTACTTTGGAAAACAATCTCTGTCTGTGAAATGTGGTGATTTATGGCTTGGGTAATATTGTTTTAACCCGGCTAATGTAAAAGCAACATTCATTCTTAATCAAATTACTGATAATTCATTTAGCTCTGCTAAGCTATTTGCCCAGTTTACATACATTACAGTGATACATTGTAGTGTGATATGCTATATAAAGAAATATTTCCCGTATCTCTTCTAAATTAATTGCTTAAATGTAATAGTTTCCTACTAAGCAAAATAGGAGTTCACGACTCACTTTTTTGATATCATCCTTTAGTTTATATTTCTCCTCCAAATGTAATTAATATTAATGTTTTAAATTACTTCTAACACAGAAGACCCCTGTGTCTTTAATCATGCTCATTTCTGGATCTGTTTAAAATTCTTCTCTCTTTTTTTCCGTCACGGAACATGACTGAAATTTTAATGCTGTCTGCAAAATGGTTATGTGCCACTGCTTTATCATGTGTAATGACATTCTGCTCTCATACCTCCCATTTGGCTTAGTTGACTTGTTGTTATGCATCCAGAAGCGGTGTCCTTATATATACACAATAGCATAATAAAAAAATTAAAATCCACCCAGAAATTGGAAAATGTTGGTAATGAACTTTTCCAGAGGAGAAACAAAGGGCAGGCGCCAACCTGTTTTCTCACCCTGAAGATGACCGTTCGGTTCAGGGATGAGGCACACTGCTGAAGTCCTTGCTCAGCCTGTAGTAATGTTTTTATAAAGTCATAGGCACCAAATTTTATCAGCTTGGCACCTTTCGCAAAGACTGCTTACACCAGCGGATTTTAAAGATACCGTTCCAATATACTGAAAGAGCAATAGCTCTCCTCCCGAAGACCTTTGCCTCTGGGTCTTTAAAGCAACTTATGATTAAACAAGACTTATCGTGAATTATTTTTTCTAAATGTCCACTTCTTTGTAAGTAGAATGAATTGCTGGCTGCTGCGTTAAGAATTCCTCAGAGTATCATGCCGAGTAAAATCATACTTAAGATTGGTTTAGGCAGGTTTATCCGTTGCCAGTCAATGGGAGAAAGCTGTTCCATAGACACCACTCACTCTCATTTGATGCTCACCACAGTCCCTATATTAAACGGGGATATTTAAAATTAACACGCCTTTTGTCCCCAGCCAAAATGAATAGATGCCTTGTGTTTTTTCGTTAGAGATGGTGCTGCACAGTCACTGTAGCAACCAAAGAAATGGTTATAAACCCCCCCAGGGGTCACTGAGGACCATGGCACTGACTCGTGTGACCTTGTCGTCCCTCTTTGTTTGGACGAGGCAAGACCCGGCGCTTCACAGTCCTCCTGCGTAGACAAATGTTCAAGCAAGAGATGGTTCGGTGAGGCCAAATTAATTTCTCCACCCTGGTAGTTTGGGGAATTGCCTTGCACTCTTTCCCTGCGGAAGACGTTTCAGGGTGTCTGGCAGCAGAGCGACCCTCCAACATGGATGGGGGAAACGGCTACAGGGGCCCTGGCAGAAAGATGCTCTTGCATCTCCTTGATACAAGCAGGATCCAGCCCAGCGAGGACTGTCTTCATTTCAGGCTACTGCTCTGTTTGGCCAGCAAATTACAAGTCGAACTAAACTTGCTCCCTTTAGACGCTTTTTGCTTCTGTTTGATGCAGTTATGAGGTCTTAAAGCTGAGGAAGTCTGGTGTAAGCCTACAGCCTATCCGGTCACCACGCTGCTCTTGTATCTTTACCCTACTCCAAATTCATTTTCCACCACTTCCCGAACACCGGAGTGTGCGTGAGCGGGGAGCCGAAGGGCTGTGCACCATCCGCCTGGTCGAATTAGCGTCCTATACGCTAATGGGCAGCCAAGTTATTTCAAAGTAGGCTTTAAAAAGACAGATGTTAGCTCAGTGGCAACACCCTCTTGGAAATTTTTACTCACTTGCAGTTCTCCTATACAGTCATTTAGAAACCTGATAAAAATCTGTGTTATGGGAGTTATTTTATTACAGGTTGGAGGCCTGTAAGTTCTATTTCAAGGGGCATTGACGCTTTATTTGACTCTTTAACCTGAAGTGTTAATTTATATGTTAATGCCAATAATGAGCTAATATTTCTCGGGTTATATATCAAGAATTTTGATATCTTTTAGCCACTGTATGATCTCAACTTGAGAATTACTGAAGGAGAGTAAATCAGGATGATCGGTACTTTAACATATAGTCAAATCTATGATAGTATAAAGCGTGCTAGGTGTCAGAATTTGCCTGGGTTGTCTTCTTGGTCACTGATTTTCACAGTACCAAAAATTCGATACAGTAGGCAGCAGTTACTGTCCCTCAACTAAACCAAACTCTGCCGCTATTTCTGAGGATGAATATTGCATTTATGTTTGACAGTAACGCAATATCCCAACAAATGGGATTAGGGTCTCATTGCACTGAGATAAATTGAAGTATAGCCAGAGACAATTCCTGACATGAAGCATTCACCACCTAATTTCACAGCTTTTTGGTGGAAGAGCCACGAGTAGGAGCCCAGCAGTCCTGCCTGGCGCCTCCCACTTGGGCTTCAGTCACGCCTGGAACATGGGTTACTCCGTGAGGACAGACCAAAATCCTTCCCCTTCTGCTTGCAGAAATTATGGGTTGAAAACATAGAGATTTGCTGATGTGACGATTCACACGGAAAATGAGAGACACCTGACAACATGATCTAGAGACGCCTTGCTTCCAGCCAGCAACAGCCCCTGCACAGCACTGATGACAAAATGCCCGTTAGAGGCTAAAAGAGGTTATGACACAGACAGATTTTGTTGTCACGGACTGCAGAGAAAGGAGAAGATATTTTCTGGACGGCTTCACTGCAGAAGGACCAGAATATTTATGGGTAAACTCATTTGAACCACCCACATAAAATAGTTGAGTGACCTCGTAATATTCTTCTGTGACAGAGAAGGACAATTATCACTGGTTTATACGTGAGATGACAGAGGCACCGAGGGTGGTTTGGTTGTTCAAATGTAGGCATCAGTACTATTTTAGATACTTCACAGCGATGTTTCGGGACTCCTGCGTTTCCCAGGGTTATGTTCTGGCTTCACGGTTGTATTTGCCAGCCTCATGCAGATATCTTGGATATCTAGGATCTACATTTAAGCTCACGAATTGCTCCCTAGGTGACCTAAAATAACCCAAGAATCATGCGGTGAACTTTGAGAAGGACCCCGGGCTGTACTTGGACGTGACAACACTCAACTGGATTTCACAAATTATCAGCTCTTTTCTTGCCTCTTTCGTTCAGACCCATATGGCCACCTCTTCCCCCGGACCGATCAATTACACTTTCACCAATTTCTCACCCATTTGCTGCCTACATTGACAGTCAATTTGACTCTCCCTCTTTTTTCTGCCTTTGTTACCGGCCGGTTGTACTTTCTGGTCAATAACAGCCTATGAAACTATTCATAAAAACAAAGGATGAGAGGGGGAAGAGGCAGCTGACGGGTGAGCAGAGAGCAGCCCGTGTGGGCAGTGAAGGTTTAGATGATGCAGAAATAGAGCTAAGGGACTCGAAGGCAGGAGGGAAGAGGCGGCAGAGGCAAAGTTTTATTGTTTCAGGAGTCGGGATGAGGAAGAGGCTGGAACACAACACAAGATTCAAGTGGCAAAGAGCATCAGCCGCCAAAAACAGTGGCCGATTTTACCAGTCCCTTTCCCATACTAAGAAGACATCATCCCTTGCAGTCACTTACAGCCATAAAGAGCATCTGCCTTCAACCACCGGTGATTTCCTATCTCTTATTGTTTAGCCATTCTCTTACAACGGTGCCTGAAAAAGTGACGCCGAAGTGACATTAGATCTTAGGAACGCAAGAACAACAAAAAAAAATGCAATGGTTTTCCCCTCCCCTTCAGTTAGACTACCTGTGTGCCTGCTTGGCTCTTGCCGTTTCAAAGAAGTCGAAATGGTCTGCAGGCAGACAGTTGGGCCTGTAATTAATCCCACATGGCTGCAGCAGGAAAGAAAAGAAATTTTGCTCTAGGATGTTACACTAGTGCAATGCCCATTACGATGTCTAGTTCTTGCATCACATGAGAGAGAAAACTGGCTATTTTTTAAGTGTAAACACTTTGGGAATACAGAACATTTTATTTTTATGTTTAAGCAGTCAGCAGTCAGACAAGGAGAGAATTAATACTACAACATTAATTGTTTCACTGTGAGACAGCATTTTACACAATTCCCTGTATTCAGCAAATGTCCGTGTGGAAATGGAGAGGCACAATTCTGCACAAATAACCCACCTTCTCTATTCTGCTCTGGTTAGGTGGATTGGGCTGAAAATTCTTCTTTCTGAGGGTATTTTCTGAAGTTAATTTTTGCGGCTGCTGAAAGATCGGAGTCGAACATGCCAGCTAACGTATTATCTCCTGACCCTGAGCAATAGGTGTCACATCCTTTGCGCAGGAAATACAAGGAATTGCCGTCGAGTTTTAAAATTCTCATTCAAGGCACCAGAAATAAAGTTTAAGACAACAACTGACTAGTTAAAGCTTTTGTGACTTCAGAGCTCTGCTCCGTATGATCATACGATAATGACACCTATTTGGTTTTAGACAGTCAAGGATCTTTTTTAACTTCTAATATATGAAAAGGCAAAGACTCATGATAATATTTTTCTCTCCACTGATTTCTTACGCAGTTTGGAGTGCCAGGGATACGCTCGTCATTAGCTTTATCTGCTTGAGAAACTAAGGAAATTATGGAGACTTCAACCTTTATCAGATACACAACCAAAAGGATGTTTTCCATGTCCAATTGAAAAAAACAAGCACAGTGGTGCCAGCGAGCGTACCTCGAGGCAAACTGTCTTAAAACTATTTTGTACGGGAAGAATCTATAGTAATTACTGTACCGTTACAATTGTCCAATTAACAGTACAACAATTAACAATAAACATGATTCACTAACAAAAAAAAAAAAGAAGATACGGTTTTCAGTAATTCAAACGCAATTCGCAATTTTTATTGGTGCGGGAACTCTTGCCTCGTTCTGAACTAACTATTTCTGCCTTGAGACTCTCCCATCAGTTTCTTTCTTGCACTCCATTTCAGGCGATTGCTATGTCTGCAGCAAAAACAGACTGCCAAAAATGACAGTTGGTAAAAACTACCCCTTTTAGAGAAAATGACTTTGCAAATTCTGCTCTTCTGAGTATTAAAAATCCTCATTTTTCAGGAGCCGCTACCGCACAGTAACTTTAAACCACCTGACAAGAATTCTTGACAAGCTCAGTGCTTGGGAAGGGCTTGAAGAATGACAGTTTGTGTGACACAGCTGAATATTTTTGCATGCGATTATGGGAATTTTGTCTTCTTTGTCATCTTAATTTTGATACGAGCATCAAAAAATAACAGTCGCTGCCAAAAATGCCAGTACCCCGGCTTCCCACATCATGTGCAGGTGATCGCCTTTACTCTATCATGTTTCGGAGTTATTTAAGAGTAGAGGATTATTTGACACCTCCAGTCTATAGAGGATTTGATGGGAAGCAGGGAGCATGGCAAAGTTTTGTGTATTCAGGCCAGCAAGGCATCGCAGCAAAGAGGAAATGCCACTGGCTCCACTGAAGCGAGTACAGTACAGTGCCTGGTTCAGGAAAAAAAAAAAAAGACTGTTTTGGAAGTTTTCTCAAATAAGAGCTTATGTCCACGTAACAGCTGGATATAAGGCACATTTTAACCTGCTCATCAGAGGTATTCAGGCCTACCTTGTACTCTCCAGAATTTAAACTACTTAGCAAGTTTTCTGTGATGCACGTAGCCCTTCAGACACCGGGTACTGCTGCTGTATAAAAACGTTCAGGTATTTAACAATTTCTCGAGGAGAACTGCAGTCACCTATATTATACAGCTTGTCTTCCGTTTGATAGATTACACGCTACAGTGAAATATATACTTGTCCATGTAATTTTTTAACTGCGTACTCGAACAGTGATTATGATATGCATTGCATTTTAAATTATCTTCCATTATGTTTCACGTGCTGTACAGATTTCAATTGGCATTTGCAAGGCAGCCAGAAAATTACAGCAATTATTGAAAATTATTGTGATAGAAAAGCAATGTGCTTCCCCCTCCTCCTATCAATTTTCTTTGTATTGGTATATAAAACAGACTCCTGCTTCAGCACCTAGGAAGACAAACTACATTTTTTCCTCCTCAACTGTGCAGAGAGAATTAATTCTACTTAGTTTTATAGTTGCAGGTATACAGTCAATATGAATTCAGAACCTTTTTTGGGCTTATACTTTTTACTATCTAGCCATTTACTTGACTTAGGCTAGAATTTTATTTATATTTTTTATAGATATATGTGCGCTCCCACGTATTTTCCTGAGTATAACAGTCGGTTCTTGATTCTTCTTTAAAAATATAATCTATTTTTCATTTCATTATTGCTTTTCTGGTTCAGATTGAGGAGATTTTAACAAGAACCTCTTTGACCAATCTTTTTAATTACTTAATTTATCTTAATGGCAAGGACCTGTCCTATAAACTCATCTATCCATGGTTAGTTTTACATTCATGAGTAGTTCCTTAAGACCCTATGGGTACGGTCATGTGCGTGAAGCTTGAACATTCATGTGTTTATAAGAACAAGGCCTTATTTTGCCTGGGCTTTCTTAAATACGGAGCACTAAGGCTTCATTGTGTTCCTTTAAGGGGAGAAACAATTCAAAAGTGCTTGAAAAAGAGGATTACTGTTTTTCATGGCATACACGAACAACAGCAATAATTTTCATCATGCATGCTTAACTATAAAGCAAAATGTGTAATGCAAATGTCTATGCTATAGCATAACAAACTTGTACTTTGTGTGTTCCTGTGACTTTAATTGAATCTGACATTGTAAATGGCAGGAATTTTAAGTACTTAAAATAATATCTGTATTGTGACCTAACATACTAGTTAAAGAGGATGTTGTTTGATTATAATTCGATTCTACACATCTCTTTCTTTTTTATGCTTAGAAAAGCAAATACTGTGACAAGAAGGTGTCTCGTGCCAGTTGCTGGAAAAACAAACCAGAAAAAAAATCTAAATAGGAAAGCAATGTAAAAATAAAACAAAATTTCATAATAAAACCACAAAAAAAGAGAAATAATTCCTGTTTACAACCTTACCTTGGCTCCACATTATATCCACTGGAACAGCTACCCCAAAAAGATACGTAAGAAAGTTCTCTGATGTGGGATACTGAAGCATGCTATGTCATGGGATTACAAAGTCAGGGCCTTAAATTAAGCGGGGCTCTTATTTATTTACCTTTTCCTTCTGTTGTGGTTTTCTCTCTGAACTCCCTTTCATTTTTTTTCTTCACAAGTTTTAACTTTGAAAAAAAAAGGCCACCAAGAACACAAATGAAGGACAGCTTGTCCATGAGCTCAATTTGAAAAGGCCAAGCACCTCTGTTGTCTTCTTAATATCAGTAATGGAAGTTACCCTCTGCTCAGCATCCCTTATGTGGGAAAAGGACGCTGCGGCAGTAGGCAGCAATGCCATGAGCTGGAGGTTAACTGGAAGCATCAAACGAGTCCTACCTAACATTGCTGAACATTGTAACCTCCACTCATTCCACCTGATTGTTTTGACACAATTTGCGGTGCTAATTATACTACTTAAATTATGGGGGCTTCCTCCCACACGCGTTTCTAGAGGCCTACCTTCACTTCGCCCTTGACTCCTTCCACAGTAGGATGCTCTTGGAGTGAAACACGTATTTTGCACAATTCAGTGTCAGCTGTTACTTGTGAAAGTGACTGGTGACGAGCGCCAAGGCGATTTTTAGCATTGCATGCAACTTTCTCATTGCTTCTGATGAAAGGTGAACCAACAAATTGCAGGGAGATAAAATCTCCAGAGGAATGGGCTTAACTGTGCTCTTCTCTTTCCTTCACCCCTCCCCACCATGCAAAAAAACCTTCAAGCTCAGACAGTGGTGCAGTTTTAAATGGTTATTTTTACAGGAGCTCAGTGGTGTCCTAGGCATCAGATGGAACATGTCAGCCTAAAAACAGCAAAGAAATTAATCACTGGCTTCGAGAAACCGCTCAAAGCAGTTAATATACTGAAGGGCTTGTACTCAAAGCACCTTTTCTCTCTCTTGTGGCTCATCTCTAAACTCCCCTTTTCTGTACTTTTATTTAACATGTTGATGTTAGCTGTACTTAAGTTTGCACGTGCTTCATTGGATCAGCCCTTGAGACGGACAGACAGACGCTTAGAGACACGGACGCCCTGAAACACCGCGGCCACGTCAATCGTAGCACAAGTCTGGGAGTGGCAGTCCCTCTGCGGGCTCCCGAGCGGAGACGTGGCAACTCAGCAACTCAGACCGGTGGTCCAAAAGTGCAGCCGAAGCGGAGGGCCGGGCGGCTGCTCAGGACCTGCCCCCCCATTCTGCTTCACCGAACGCTGGAGGGGCTTGAGCATCCCTGGAGCTGGTCCAGCTCCCTCTCCTGCGGTCCCTCTTGCTGACACAACCGCACGGGCAAACTTCACACCACCTCATATATTATTTGGCTAGGGAGGAGTGAAAGGACAGTGGCAACACATGGATGGTTATTACTGAGTCTAACCAGATGAGCATATGTCGCGGAGCTGCTTAGCATTATGGTTTAAAAATAGACATGTATTTATGCTGGCTTTAGTTGCCATGGGTAAGTCTAAACTGTTACTTGGTTTCCTTTTTTTTCTAAACAGCGCTTTATGTGAACTCAAAAAAAAAAAAAAAAAGGGAGAAACAAGACATGTCGCACTAAAATATTTATTTTTTAAATGTGAAGTACTGCTGACAGAAATGTACAGGATGGCATATGCACAATCAGGCAGTGTGTGACGAAGGCTGAGCTACTGGTGTCCTGCATCTGTCATTCATAAAGGAAACTATCTACCCAGTATATATCAATATAGGTTACTATAGTAACACGGAGCTTTTATTTTTTCTTCAGGTTTACTATGTAGAAGCCAAGGAGCACGTTCAGACACTGAGCGCATTCATAACCCCATAGAAATGTCTGGTGACGGCTTTCTCCAAGGTACCTCTAGTAGACCTGCTAACTGCTAAAGACTGCAAACCTACGCCGAACAAGCGCAGAAACAAAAAGCCAACAGCCCCTCACAGCGATAACGTACAACCACGATCCAGGCTTGTATCCATAACTCAGCAAAAATCAAAGATCATGTCAAAAAAAAAAAAAGCAATTAAATAACATGAGTGTTGTCATTTTCTAGGGTAAACTCAAGGGGAGGAGATCCTTTAGCCAGGATCTTTGTGTGTTTCCTTCCTTGCTCTCAAATGGCGGCAATGGAGTAATCCCAACAACGGAGTAATCCCGCGGAGATGTGAAATGTGGAATGAAACCACCGCTTTGCTACACAGAGGGTTCTGATCTCGCTCCCTGTGACTTGTTTTTACAGTTTAGCGCCAGAGCTTCGTTGCAAAAGCCATAAAGAGATTTTTGACAGCTTCCCCTAGCAGAACTCCCCTGTCCGTTGGATACTGAGGAACCACAGGACAGAAACGGTTAAATACACTGGAACGACTCTTTTTTCTTATGAACACATCCACCTTTTATGACTCATCACTTTTCAATTTACTTTAAGCACCATTTAATTTTAAAACTGAAACTTTGTAGGTAGCTTGAGGGCATCGTAGACAAGACAAACAGAAAGCAACGGTGCTCCAAGATTGTATTAGTTCTTACCAGGAGAGTTACGGAGCGCCATACCTAAAAATACGAGCACAACCTATTTAAAGCATCGTTATATTTGCTCCCTCTTTAGTTTCCTTTGGTAGCTAGCTATGTTGTGGCTGAGTTCAGGAGCAAGTCTTCAATCTTGTGGCTCTGCGGTTACAGGAAAAAAAGCAGCTGAGGATCAAATTTTAGTTTGATGCAGCTCTACAGCAACACTTTGGGCACTCTGGAATTAAAAGGGAAAAAAAAAATTAACTGGGCTTTGTTTGATTTCCTGCAGTGGACTGCTTTCTGGCAGGGATGAAGGATAGTCCGTGGTTACGAAAGTGGCTACACACTTAGAGGATGAAAGTTCGGTTCCTCAATATTGCAAGGGGTTTTGTATTTCCATGAGTAAATTACTCAGGGCAAGGCTGTCAGAAGTAATGAACGATTTCAGCTTCCTCCAGATGAGGTTGCCCAATTGGAGAGAATTTAATGGAGCTTGATTTTCTGGGAAACGTTGAGAATCAGCATCCCCCCAAATAAGGTGCCTTTGTCTCCAGTTTGGGCAGTCCAGATTTCCTCCTCACTCATCTTCTTTTCCCCATCTTCTGTATTTATTTTTGTCTGCTTAGCTGCAGATCCCATTTAGCATGTCTGAGTGTAGTGCTTGGTCTCGAGCTCTCAAATCCCATCTGAGGGATCTGCGATGTCACTAAAGCACAAGTAGCTCAGTATCAAAATCATCTATTTTGATACGTATCTTTTTCAGCGCTTTATGTTGAAAAAATACAGTAGACCTGTATCTGATTTGGGCATGGGATAGTTGGCATAAGGAAAACAACTGGAACGCCTTAGAAGGTTTTTCTTGCCGTGACACTGTGGCTTTTGTCAGATTCCCTTCCCTACCCTTAGCGTTGGTGCCATGGGTTGGGCTGCAGGCAGAGCAGCACCTGGGCACCATCGACTCCATCCCACCCGAGCAAACCGAGTCCCAGAGAATACATTTCCCCCGACAGAAGGTTAGCAGATTAGAAGATGGTGCTCATATTTCTGCCACACCCTCCTGGGTGAACAAGAGGACACCACAAGAAGCACTTCGAAAAGCACCAATCTGCTTTAGCACACCTTCATTAAAATTGAAATCCAGTAAACTGAAATGTGCTACACTTTAACGAAAGCGAACGGACTTGAGGAAAATAAAACATTATGTCAACCTGTTCTTTGCTAGTTTTGGTTTCATAGAATCATATCATGGTTAGAGTTGGAAGGGATGTTAAGGACCATCTAGTTCCAACCCCCTGCCCTGGGCAGGGACACCTCCCACCAGACCAGGTTGCTCAAAGCCCCATCCAGCCTGGCCTTGGACACCTCCGGGAAGGGGCTCTAAGGTCTCCCTGGAGCCTTCTCTTCTCCAGGCTGAACAACCCCAACTCTCTCAGCCTGTCCTCATAGCAGAGGTGCTCCAGCTCTCTGAGCATCTTCGTGGGCTCCTCTGGATCTGCTCCAACAGGTCCATATGCTTATGTTGGGGTGCCCAGAGCTGGACACAGCACTCCAAGTGGGGGCTTACCAGAGGGTGCAGAGGGGCACAATCCCTGCCCTTGACCTGCTGACCACGCTTCTTTTGATGCATCCCAGGATGAGGTTGGCCTTCTGGGCTGCGAGCGCACATTGCCGGCTCATGTTGAGCTTCTCATCAACCAACACCCCCCAGTCCTTCTCCTCAGGGCTACTCTCAATCCATTCTCTGGCATTTCAGGGGAGGGGGGTTCTGATTATTTAAACAGTTCAAACTTTAGCAGAAACAAAGCTTTTTACTTAGGGGTAATTTATTGCAATCATTAATATTAGTTCTAATTCAGAGGAGGTACAGACAGCAGATCTCCCTGTCCCTTTCTATTTAACTTGTTAGGCATGATCCCAGTCTCTTAAACTTTGGTAAAATACTCTGCCTAAACCGGCCACAAGCTTTACTGCAAAGCGTTAAAAACCTAATGGTCTTCATCTGCTAACTTTTGATTTCTGTTCTGAGATGCAGGCCTTTATAGCAGCTTCGTTTAAATCATCTGGGTTTAGAGAGCACTTAAATTCAGCCTTGAACTGACCTTGTTGTACAAACTGTAATTTTTTTGGCAGCGAAGCCTCGGGCTGCAGCCTGCTCCTCGTGGCGTGCTGCATTCTGTCTTTCCAAACGCATCCCCTAGCTGTTCTCGGCAAAAGACTGTTTTCCTGCTCAAGCGCAGATGCTTGGCCAAAAGTTCGTTCTCAAGGAAGCAGCGCAATGAATTATCCCTTCTTCCAAAGGGAAGAGCAACCACAACAAGATGCACCGGTTGAACCAGGAGCTCTTGGAGCTGTGTGGACGTATGAAAGACTTGGAAGTTCTGCCTTGGAAACATGAGAAAAATGTGACCTTCCAATCACCACGTGATCATACCATGCATGCCTGCAGACATCTGGTTGACCACATATAGCTGCTTCCTGTGACAAAGAGTGAAATTAAAACTTGTGAGCCTCGGGAAATTTTAATATTTCAATGTTTCGTTGGTTCCAACACAGGAGGCCGCTGAAACGACGATCTCTCCTTTTCAGTTTAATGCTGACCCCACTCAACGTGAGTGTCTAGACTCTCCCTGGCAGTATTTTTGAGAAGAAAATGGTAGTTTAATGGAAATTTCTAGTGCAAATATCTTTTTCCACTAGCAAAAAATACTCTGGCAGAAAACTGCGCTCCAGTAGTTCAGGCGCTGCTTGTAATTTTTGAACTGCCTTGCACAGAGCTTATCTTTAGGCACGCTTCTGCATTCTTGAATGTTTTTTTCATGATTTTTGCGATGCGCATGCTGCACTTGTTTATTCTTTATTGATTTTTAAATAAGTGCTGCCAGTACCTAGACTCTTCATAGGCTTGCCCTCTGAATATCCTCTCTCAGGTCTTCCGGGCTCCTGATATCATTCAGAGTCCCCTAGGAGCTTCAAAACCCACCCAGGAAACCCTGAGCTATAGCGAGAGGAGTGAAATTGCAGTACTTTAAGGGTAAAAATATCATCAGGAGCTCACTGCAGAAATGCGAGTGCAGTGATTCTGTCCTCAGACACCTTCCCCACCGACGTGGGAACTGACGCCCCTCTCCTGGTGGAAGGTACATGGTCACCCCAGGTCCTGCAATGAAACAGGAGGAGAAAAGTGAAGAAAGGGATAAAAACCACCTTCAGCTACCTGAAACTACATCTGTGAATATAAGAAAGCTTAGGGGAAAAACATAAACCATGCATCTTTAATTAATGGGAAAAATCACACATTTTTCCTAATGTGCAACACAATGCACAGGGCACAGTGGGGTTTGTGCTGTGATCTTACATCGACCTTCTCTTAAAAAAAATATCCCTGTCTCTATACAGAGAGACTTTCTCAAACTGAGCACCTAGCATTACTGAAATCAGGAAATACACGTGTTATTTGACAGCGGATTTTGTTGGGTTGGTTTTTTTTTTTTTATGTTGAAGAATAAAAGCTTCCTCCCAGAGACGTGCAAAGCTAAGATGTTCATCTCCATTTCAGGGATAAAGATACTTACACTTCCTCTCAGACGATGACCGGTATTACAGAAATGGAGATCTAAAAATGTATAAAATATATTCCTCACTCTATTTTATCTTTATTTATATATATCTAACCGATAATGAATAGATATGTAAATTCTATTATATAATACCATACATATTATGAGATTATGGGTTAGAACACAGCCTAGTTTAGCAGCTCGGACTGTCTGGCACGTGCTGGGGTAAGAAAAATGTGAACCGCAAGGTTCCTAAGCGCCTGGCTTTCCAGAACTACTGAGGCGGTGGCACTTTGCCAGACCGATTTACAGACGAGGCTCGTTTTTATTTTTTCAAGCTGTCTTCTGCTATCGCTCTGGATCCCCAGATGTCATACGTTTATGAGTTCTGAAGGAGTTGGGAAATAAAGATGATGAGCTGCTTGCAAAGATATGCAGTCTCTCATTAGAAACAACTACTGTTTCGCAGGACTGGTGGAGAGCTAATGTTTAAAAAAAGAATTCAGAGGTAATCAAAAGCATTAGCGTGGGCAACCCTTACAGCTGTACCTTTGAAAATCCATTTGAAATGTTACTTACAAAAGGAATAACAAATTGGCTGGTATTGTAGCAGAAGTGAGTTAAACCAATGGTCTTTGCAAGGAAAAAAGCATCTCGCTTTTCATCAGAAGCTTCAAACTGGAAAAAGCAAATAATTCGTAAAAGAAGAACTGGTTGACACAATCTGCTCGGGTTTAACAAAAAAAATCCTGTCCTGAAGTGTTGATCACGGTAAAGGCGAAGTATTTTCATGAATCAGAAGCTGTTTCTGATCAGAACTACAAAACTCTGTATTAGATTCAATGCTTAATACATTTACTAATCATCTGAATGGAAGGTGAGCAGCGCAGTAAGACTACTTGATGATGATGGGAAGTTATTGTATGAGAAGTCACAAAGTTCAGTACGGCGGGGAAATGTCTACTTGCCTAAGTCCAAAAGCTTCAGTTTAAGAAAGGGACCTGATAATCACTATACAGCTGTGGTTAATGACACACGAGTATCCTCTCCTTCCTATACATGGGCATACCCATCCAGAAGCGAAAGAATTTAACAAATGGGTCAGACGATGAAATTCACAGGGAAAAATAACGATACCAAAATTCAGAGTAAGGCTTCAGCTCAAAAAAGACGAGTAGAATATTCACTAGGTCATTTTAGAAAAGATATTGCAGATGAAACATGTAATAATGGTCAATGGCATGGAAAAAAACCTTGTTCAGAATAACTTTAAAACCTTTGGGATTGTCTCCCTTAAGGGAGTTAACAACACTAACACAACTGTAGAGATATTTGAAGTAAGGGGACTAGGTAAAGAAGCATATGAGAAACTTCTTTTTTCTGTGATTATTCAAAGCTACGACAATTTATTAAAATGGAGAGCAGAAAATTCAAGCTGCATAAAAGAGTACATTGGGAAGTTGAATCTGGCAAGGTGGATTGAGAGTGGCATAGGTTAAACAAATATTGGAAGTTTTCATAGTAGAGATATTATTCTTTTTTAAGCATTGGAAAAAATACAAGCACTTCAAAGTTTACAGCAATCTCCAAATAGCAGAATGACTAAGATGAGAGCCTCCCAAACACTCATCATCCCTCCAAGACGTTTTCTACAATGTTCTCATGTATCTGGCTGTAGTCTGAAACGCTGATCCCGCATGGCAATCTCTCTCTTTCTAAAATACCTATTGCCAGCAGTGAACGCAAGCGAATTAAAAAATCTCTTCCAAGACACTGTCGAATTTCAGCAGAACTATTAGAATAAGAGGACACCAGCTTTACTCAAGGGATATGGCGAGGCATCTTCTAATATACTCAAACAGCTCCTTAATCTTGATAAAGACCCTTTTATAAATATGTATATTATTTAGTTATGGGCATTTATTTTTTGGCTCTGCCAGGTAAGAATAAGACTGGAAATCAGGAGCCAACATAAAACGTTTGTGGGAAGCATCCAGAAATGCGTAGCATAATTGGTATGGAGATCAGGAATTACTGCTGGTTTGGTTTTCTTGTATGAAAGTGGGTCCTGCATTTAGCTCTGTTAGGATTTTTAGAACTGGGATAGGTGATCTCATCAAATCACCGGTTTCTTGATTGCTCTGTGGATCACCGTCACAAAAGACCTATGGATAGAAAGGTACAGACGGAGGTCCACAGTGTGCGACTTTGTAGAGCTAATGTAACTTGAGCAGCAGGGTTCTTCTGGAATTCCGGCCAGAAAAAGTCCAACATAATAAAAATAATACATGCAGTGCGGGGTATTATAGCACAAAGTCTACGCCTGGCAGTATTTTTGAACCTATTTTTCTATTAACTTATTTAAATATCTGCTAACTTGAGTTCTTACACACAAGTTTCCCGAGGCATTAATCTCCTTAATAAAACGCTATGCATTCCCGCAGAAGCCAGCAACACAAAAATAAAAGGGAACCTGTGCTCATACTTCACCATAAAAATGATCTTAAAGAATTGCTGAGTGCAAGGTTTAAATTGTGTAAGTTTGCTAGCTAACCCCTTCTCTGGAGATGGAGTAATAACGCGGATGTCCTATGAAAATAAGAAATTCCAAGACCGTGCAAGATGAAAATATAACTAGAAGAGCATGATTATTGATTTTGGAGTGGTTTTGGCTGATTCTCTGCTGTTGCGAGTTCCCGTTGTCCCTTTGCCATCAATATTGCCACCACCATCCCTACATGGTCACAGAAAAGAGCTCCGACGGATGCACGAGCAATTTTGCGTGTGCAAAAATTTGCACGTGCTCATGCTGGTATGGCTGCACCAGAAAGCAAAAGCTCTCTTGCAGGGTCCAGATGAAATCTCACTGAATATCAAGGAGCCCTGGGGCCAATTACAGAAGCCCCGGTGCCCGCGGCATGTCCCACGCACGTGGCCAGGGCTGCAGCCTGACCCCGAGGGACTTGTTACCCCACGCACAGCGCCCCTGGTTCACCCCTCGCCTCGCCACACCATGACTTCATCCCAATTAAAACCAGCTCAAAGCTCCTCCTTCCAGACGGAGAAAGGCGAACGGCGTGTGCATACGGAGGATGACTCCCTGCCACCGCCATCCCAAGCCATCGAGTCTTGCCCTGACACCAAGGTCTGGCAGATGAAACACCTGGGCTATGTTATCATGATGAAGGGACACCGTAGTAAACTCCTCGTGTGGTGGGACACTGCAAGAGGGCACAAAGCTCAGGGGTCAACAGTTTTACCATTTGTACCTTTTTCCCTTTTTTTCCTCTCTTTCTGACCGCTGAATTGCTCAGCCACCTCCAGGCTACATCAGGAATCCCTTCTGGCACGCAGAGAATCATCTCAGATAGCGACTTCAGGTAGAAAAAACACAGTTTGTGAAGGTGTAAGGAGGCAGCAGGGCCCGGTAAACCGATTTATCAGACAAAAATGACAAGAAGAGCTGCCAACGTGTGCTAGGGCTTGCTGAGTGCTGCAGGGAGCAGAGAGAGGAGTAGCACCGCGTCAAGACTTTCTGACAGCTGGGCTCTGTTCCTGCTCAGCACCGAGAGCAACGAAGGGCATCCTGACACGTCTGGCTGGTTCTTGAATCCTTTTGAATACTGTGACAAAGAGAGGAAGTACGAGCGATCATAAATTATTTATTTCCGAGGTGGGTGAATTCCTTGATATCATGCGTAAGATGCTGTCCTTAACTTTATCATGCCATGCAATCGCATTCTGCTAGAGACACTCAGAGAACAGTGAGACATATAAAAATGGAATGGGGCTATATCACCTAAACAAGACAAAGAAATATAGTTAGGCCATAATTTATATTAGATGATAGATCCTATGGTAATTTTCCATCAAATAACTCACTCCTGCGCTCCCTGGGAGAATGCTTGTTTATAGTAGCCTGTCTGCTCTTCACATCTTTTTTACTGATATAGCAGGAAACACGACAGCGAGGAGATTTGCTTACTACCAATGTATCTACTGCGTATGCAACGTGTGCAGGTCACACTTAGCTGCAGAATATATGGTAAAGCTTTTTTTCTGTAGAATTTAGCAATGCGCAATTGCTTTTCAGTTCTTTTTCTTCCAAATGCCTTTGGTAGGGATTCGTGTGTCTTTTTTCCCCAAGATTATTTCTGGGCACCGATAATGATGCTATAAGCATTTGAAAGCTGTCATTTCTGGTTAAGTCTCCATGCTGAAAAGGATTATTACATATCGGTATCTAGGCAGTTTTTGTCAGTATAATTCAGCTAATCAAGGACTGGATACTCTAACTCCGCAAATTGTCGCAGTTCCTGGACAAGTCACTCTGACTTTAGAGTGGGGTGTTAATAGCTCTGAATATTTGGTTTTAGCAAATTTTTCCTTCCTCTTCTTTTTTTTTTTTTTGTACATTAGAGCACACTATTTTCCGTATTTATTTTTTCCATTACAAGACCCCTCCCAGGCCCTACTCCACAAACAATCACCACCTCCGAATTTCAGGGAGTAATCTCCCAGAGATTTTCCCTGTCAGCCCAGTTCTGACCAAGGAGACAAAACGATCTCAGAAGCTTATCATGAGCAGCGTCACACCTGCTAGTTTTGTAAAAAAACCCAACAAGCAGTGCAACATCTCTTGCCACTCTCCTTCCCTCGGGAGAAATGGCAGCTCACACCCACTCTATACATTTAAGGAACAAGTCTTTAAAGCTGCAGATTTGTTTGAACCCCAAACGTAGTAACGAAGCACAGCACTGGTCACGTGCAATAGCAAAATAAGGATGAGTCCATAAGGACTGGTATCCAAGACTGTTTCACGCAGACAGATAGTTGGTGTGACACTTACGTTTGAAGAATCAATAAATATTCATTGATTAGGCTTTCCTCTTCATAACATCTGAATGATTAAAGCTACTCACACTCTTTGTAGCCCACTATTTTTTCCTCAAAGACATCGAGGCACTCATATTTCTCCACCAAGTAAAAATGGCGTCATTCCCCAAATGGGTAAAAACTCCCCACAGTCAGTGGTAAAATTTCTCATATAAAAAAGGAAATCACGTTTCCGAGAGCCTGGGGATTGAACACAATTTTCCAGAGTCAATCAGACAATCCTACTTCCCTGTAATGCAGTGCTTTAGGAATCAGGCACACAGCATGGTACGCGACAGCATCCTGAATCCAATTATTTTCCCGTTCATAAGAAGGTGTGAAACAAGCCTACTATCTTTCTATCGCACTTACACTTCTAATTATATCTACGGTTTGTTATCAAAACCATAATTAGGCAGGGTGCCAACAGGTCACGGAGCTTGGTTAGTAATTGTGGCGGGCTGGCGAACCGCCTGCAGTCAACTCTTGGGCCGGCGCGCCCAAATCGCAGTAGTTACGGGAAATCCATGCAACCGAGGGATGGACGGTCACTGCTTCCACGGCAGTCTACCATTCCGCTCGTTTTGCTTCAAGTAAGTTACCACTCTCCTTTGAAAGATAATTAAACAACGGCTTATGGTAATAGTTACCTCTGCTGTAGCCTTCACAGTTTATTAATTAAAAAAAAAATATCCCAAATCATGCTTTCTAACAACTAGGGAGTTTTGGCAAGCTTGAAGTTAGCTAGGTGGATTAGTGGTCCCTCTGGAAGAGATACATGGACATGATGCCTGGATGAAAATTTAGGCACTTATTAATTAGTTCCAACTCATTAATCACATGCATGTAGTGTGTGTAGGTTTTCTATCCAAGAAACCAATACAGAAAGAGAAGTTACTCTCTGCAAGCACTCCCTAGACAAGTACTCTTGCTCAATCCAGCGGGATTACTGGTTGAATGATGGGTTTGAGACCTGGATTTCTTTACAGTGCATTTTGTAGCTGGAGCTTAGCGATTCACGTCAGAAATCACCTGGCCTTTCCCTGCCTTTTCCCTTTGAACTCAAGTCAAAAGATGCATGCAACCACACATATTTTTGGCTAATTCTAAACTTTCCAGATGGGGACTCATATTTCACAAGCACAATTCAAAGCAATATGTACCTTTGATCAGCTCATTACAGTGAGCAGAACAGAGAAGCTCAAATGCAAACTTATACGAGCCAATTTTAACCAACTTAACACAGGCTTTCTTTTTTTAATACTGAAACTAAGTCTACTGATGGGCAGGCCAAATCAGGGCTACTTAAATTCAGTCTGTAACATGGAGAATCCTGCCTTTGTCAGAGACGATACCTTGCCCAACATGGTATCTGAACAGCTTTAAACCACTGATTCAGCAAGTCTGGATTCAGATCTGGAGCTAAACATTACAGGTAGCGAGCAGCTATGTGTAATTCCTGTCCACCACCATCTTTGGAGTCAAAGGCATTTCAGAGGCCACCTTGTCCACCTGAGGAAGGCCAATTAGGTTCATATCCATTACATTAGATGTTCACCCAACCTCTTCTTCAAGAGGTTCAGTGATGAGGACTATAACCCTGCCCAGGTGCCCTGTTTCAGTGCTTCCAAACCTTTACTATTGGTAAGCTTCTCTTGCTGCCTGCTGGGACTCATACCAGTTTCAGCCCATTATTTATTGCCATAGTGAATCAACTTAAAATTCTGTGGCTTCTGAATTGTTGTTATGATTTCAGAAGTCATAAAAAGCTGTAACTGACGACAACTATTGTGACTTCTGTTTAAACGTATACTAGTTAGGCCTTTACAATTATCTATTGATAACTATATATCCAGTATATTTTTCTAGGAGCTAGCCAAATCATCACTAAATTCTCCTCTGATCTTGTATCTGAGAATTTTGCATTCTTAAAGTATTGTATGTAAACGTTAAGTATTGTAATTGCACAAGCAAGTGGAAATCTCGTAGTGTTGCAGTCCACATTATTACTGTATTAATCTCTCTTTTGTAATTGAGGGATCTTTTTCATTGTTAACGCTTCCAGTTACGGTATAATTGATTTTTTGGTCAGAGAATTGATTAATTCTACTTACTAAAACTAAAACTCTCTTGTTTTAGAAGAATTTTCCATGGCAGTAGAAACATATTGGCTATGTAGTGCTATGTTTAGAGGTATGGCCAAATGTCGCAGTCAGTGAGCAGCGTACGCACAACAACATGTCTTACAGAGCACGTAGATGTAGCTGCTCAAAGCTGATCATGCTGTTGAATTATAAGTGTCTGACAAATTTAATCCTTTTGTTTCTGCAAAACGCTATGACTCTAATATTGACCAGCGAATATCCAAAGAATGCCTTTTAACTTTCTCAATAATGGGTCACTGTATTTATTCCAAATTATAATTTTCACCGTAAGATGGATGAAGTCACTTATAAAATGTTGCTTCTGTTCACCAATTGGGTTGACTGAATTTCCTCAGGACTTTTTGTATGCAGAAGTTTAAGTTATGCTAAGCTTTTTAATTATTCAAATCACCTGAGTATACTTAGGAAAAATGAGATTCAAAGTGGACTTCTAATGGATAATGCCGCCGGTGTGAAGATATTGTTTCTAAATTGCGTTTCTCATCACAATGTTTTTGCATAACCTCAGCTGCAAATAAAGCTTGCTTACCCAAATGTGAACTGACAAATGAGCCACAAGAAAACAGATTTTTATACAGAACATCATTATCTAGGCGTAGTTTCAAATCCAGCTGAGATATGTCAGGCCTCTTCTGAACATAGAAGGAAACTACTGAAGATCACCGTACGTTCCACAAAGATGTCATGCTGCTAGGAAATTGCTTTGAAATATGTTCCGAAAGGCAGGGGGAAAAAAAAAAAAAGAAAAGAAACAACTTGTAAAAAGGAAGGGCAGAAAAATAGCTGAGATTCCAGCGGTCTCCAGAGAGGGGACCCATCAGCTGGCGCGGGGGTCCTGGCCAACATCTCGCTTTCCAGGCTCCTTCTCAGAGCTAAAGGAAGGGCATGCAGAGAAGTGCCTCCAAAGGGTATTTTTCCCATGCAAAGATAATTGCCTAAGCTAAGTGAAATGCATCTCTGCTGGACGTTTCTCTTTACTGCGGGAGCTCAAACAGCTTTAGACAGATCCTAAATGACTGGCTTGGCCGAGGGACTTGCCTTTCAAGTACATGAAGATACAGGGGAAAGAATATCATTCTCAGTGACAGACTGTAAGAATGAAAAATCTATGGGATAGGATCTATCTGTCTATCTATGCAGAAATACGAATCCCTATTTATTTATTAATGCTAAAGGCACAAAACCATCTTGGAAGCCGAGACCAGACTCCAGCCTTTTCCTCCTCCAGATGTGTGCCTTCAGCCATGGTTCCCCTCACCTTCTGCCCCACAAATGGCAAGCTATTTTCTTCTACCTCCAAGCTGAAGAATAAAGAACGTTCCCCATCTCCTGTCGGACAGTCTAAGCTGTATCTCAGTGACTATGGCCTTGGCCTGTGGGGTGGGAGGTGGATCCCACCTCACCATAGCATTTCCAAAGAAAGCAGAGTTAGTTCCCAGAGCCCACAGAGACCACTCCAGATGTGAAGTCATTTTAGACCCTTAAATTCCCAAAGGCATGTAAGTAAGAACTATGGGTAAATACTCAAGACGATGAGGGAGGAGACGTTTTAGCTGTCCTCCTGTCCAGCATTTAACATCAAACCCACTGAAGTTTCTCTCTGTGCAGTGCAGAGGCAGGTTTGCTGTTCGCCATATGTTATTATACAGAGAATTTGGCATCTCACTCTGTGTTCTGAATCCAGGACGCGGTAACCCAACACCCCCCCGCAGCAAGACTCCCTGACACCATCCCCAGGTCCCCCAGATCCTCCAGACCTTCTTTGAAGACTAGTTAAGTGGGTTTTTTTTAAATAACTCAAGATTCGAGCTGGCAGCTGGGTTTGCTGTCTTTTGGCCACCAGCAGAACGCCTCCCGTCCAGCAGAGTATTTTATAAGACTCAGCATTTTTCTAAATGGCATTAGTTGTTGCTTCCCTCCTCAGCTGTGCACTACACTTCGTGCTTTTTGTCTGCCAATTTTATACCAGGGCAGCTGCAGTTCCCTTTTGCTGTTTGCACAACAGGTCTGGGCTCTTTTGGGATGGCAGACAGTATATAAATATAAAACAATATTGAAAAGCATACCCGGTTAGCTACTTGTAAAAGTACCTGCCAAGGCAACATAACATTCCAGACACACTTGCCTGCACATTAAAGGAAAAACCAAAGGAAAAGTCAAAGTAAACTCTAAAAATAATGCATTTAGTTGTTTTTCTTTATTCTTTGACAAATGTACCTACATGATTTTTTAAAAAGTAAACAGTCGTTTAATCCTAAAACATAGTACAATAGCATACCTAAGTCTTTAAATAATTAACATTTACTTTTTTCAATTATAATTTACAGAGAAGAGCTGGGACTTTACATCTTTCAATCCTCAATTCAGACACTGCAGCATTTGTTAAGGAACGAGGATGAGAAAGTTAAGGCTTTTCCATTTCCAGTGCAAGTGAACATGAAATGTAGATGCTTTTATCCTGCACTTGGCTCTGAGCGGCCCTGTGCCTAAAATTAATACAGAGTGTAAAATACATTTGATTCTAAACATCCCTTGTTTCAATAAATGAATATACAAACCAAATTCATGATACAGCAGCAGGATAAAATAGACAGTGCTGTTACAGTCTGCAGAAAGAATTCTACCTTCATTCCACACAATTTCCCAGTAAACCAAATTTTAAAGTTACAAAGTTAGTTCCGACGGTAGATGCAAACACGTATTCTTCTTCTTCCTGTTTTCTCTTGTAGCGTAGCCCAGAGGATTATGCCACGTGGCATGCAAAATAAACGTGGAAGAAATAATCCGCAATCAGTCAGAGGTGTCTCTGCCATAACCTGACCCCAAACCCATTGAAACCCCTGGCAAGACCCCTACTGACTTAACTAGACTTTAGGACACGATAGTAAAAAATCTGTTTACATCGCTAAACTGTTTTACAACGTGCCTAATGAAGGAAGACAGTCTATAAACTCCTCGGGAAACAACACTGACATGAGCTCACTGGCACCTGTATTTTCAGTGAATCATGGGTTTCGCTAGCACGTAGTTGTGGGCTGTCTTCAGAGGAGACAGATAACATAAAAGCCAAAGTTTTACGTTCTTTCTACTGGGGCACTCTTTCTGCTTCCCAAAACTAAACAGAAGGAAAAGCACTATGAACTTGCTTTTTGACCAGAGTAAGAGTAGATGTATTTATCCAGCCAAAACTAAGGCTTGTTAAATTTCTTACATATGAAGACCATGAACGTTTCGTTGGAAAAGCTTAAAAAAACACCCCAAAACTGTTCAAAATTACTTGGTCAAATATAAAGAATTTATTGACATTATTTATTAATTATAAAAATTACTTTTCTGGTAATCATAACTTTATCCACTTAACTGACATTTTGCCCAGAGGAAAACTCATGGAAAAACAATGTTTCTGCACACAGAATTGGAGTGACTCTCTTCACCAAACTGTAAGAACAAAGAGAACACTAAGAAAATTAGACATGAATATAGTAAATCCAACATGACCGTGTAAAAGATTTTTGTGCAAATTAGGTAAGTAATAGGTAAAAAAAGATAAAATTTGTAAAAAAAAAACAAAAAAAGCTAGAACCCGTGTGTGGCAGGAATACAGGAATGTTTTTCATCATTTCTGACAGACATTCGGCCATCTTCAGTCTTTTCTACTGTTCATTTATGACCCTTACCAGCAATAAATATGCATCTGGATAAAACAGAATGCTGCAGACAGGCAACACTTAAAGGCTATTGTATTTCTTTTGACTCTACTTTTTAAGTTTTGGATGGGAAAACTAAACTGAACCAAATCACTAGGTCCATTGTCAAGATGCTGTGGTAATGCCTTTCACGGCTGCTCTGAGATACATAAAATGCAGAATCTCCAGTGAAATGAAAACAGATTCGCTTTGGAAAGGAGCAACGAGCTCCTTTAACAAACGTAAAAGTTCTTCCTGTATTATAAATACAGGAAAGTATCCTCACAGGACCTTGGATTAAATGAATGGTCCCAGGTGCCCTTAAGACTCTTGAAAATATTGAGAAGCTTGAAAGACTTCACATTGCAGAGCCTACACAAAAGTGTCCCTCTGTGCACTCTTGCCTCTGCACATAAATACACCTCACCACCTTAAAGGGGATGGAAGATATATGATGGGGATTATTTGTAATATGATACTTGATTCAATAACTCACATCACCTTTTCCAGCTGCATGCTATTTTATTCTATGGTCCTGTGAAACTGGAGAGGAAACTGGAGTACGGAAATAAATTAACCTAAAAAGATCAAGCATTCTGCTAACAAGCAAAAAAAGTGAAACAAAACTGCCAATTTTCCTCATTAACTTAACCCTTAAGATGCGTTTGATGACATACCATGAGTTAGTTTTTAAGGTCTGTATTTTTTTTCTGTGGGAAGTCTATCTGAAAACAAAATACTAATAAATGTGATGGGAAGTTCTTGAACTTCCAGAACTGCAGCAGGAAATATTTGACCTTAACGGACCCCTAACTGTGATGTTTTCATCAGGGAAAAATATCACTAAGCAGTGTCTACAGTAAAACTGTCTTACAACAGCAGCGTGGAATTTTAAACAAAATATGTCAAGAGTAATTAAAAATCAGAAGAATGATCAACTCTCAGTTAACATTGCCACATAAACAACCACTACCAAAACAAGAAGCAAAAACCCCCAAAGATTATGAAGACAGTAAGCATCTTGTTTAAGAAAATTTAGAAGTTTAGTGCTTTTGTGTGAACACATCCATCATTTATGCCACTTAAATTTAAGCTGTTCATATTCACCATATTTTGGGTCTTTCACAAAGTTTAATTACAATGCAGTAAATCGAGGGAGATGAAGAGCATTGCTGTTGTGCAATAAAATTCAATTGCTGACAGTTTTAAGAGGGATACTTAGACCTGTGGAAAGTCTGGAAGGGAATTTCCTTCCACATTTTGCCAAAAGCAAAGAATGCCTCTACTTAATCCATGGGAGCATGAAGAGGTTTTCCTGAAGACTAATGATAAATAAATAGATAATGATAAACAAAGTAATATCTCTTCAATTCTGAGCCGCCTTACACCTCTCAAGACTGCACAGCAGCTTTGCTATCTACGGATCAAACCACTCTCCAGAAGCGGATGGTCAGAAAAGCCCAGAATATTTTGGAAGGGGCAAAAATGAATGCACGGGATGGTCTTGGAGCCAAGGCTGAGACACTAAACTCATGTTACAGGTGCAATTTGTGTTTTACTTTCCTTCCTGTGGTTTCTACTCACTTATGGCTGATGAGCAACTCAGTGGAAACGCAGTTTATTTCTTGTGGTTGCCTCCTGGATGGGCCAGAGCAGACCCACAAGACACAGCGAAGACCACAGCACTGTCAAGAACGATCCAAAACTTAAAAAAAACACCCCTTAGAATGAATCACTCCATCAAGTTTATACAGTTCATATAATTAAAAGACCAACCTATGAAGCTTTGGCACCAAGTGTTGGTGCCCTGAGGTCGCTAATAAGCCTTAATTGGCCAAACAGCCCCACCTGGACCCCCCACCCTGCCCCTGGAGGGTATTTCAGCCCAGCCCCGGCCCTAGCCCCAGTTTGAGCAGTGCCATAGTGATGCCTGCTCTGAGGGCTCTTCCCAAATTAGTGTTTGGTGCTCCTGGTGCAGTATGCTGAACATCTTATCTCTGGAAGCTCCTGGGTTTGCCTTCCTGGATGTGAGGATCCATCATTCCTTCTCAGCTCCTTCAGGAAACAAGGAACTTGCTGCCATTGCTGCCCCTTCCGTGGGTAAGTCCCAGCAACTGCAATTGGTAGGGGGACTGGTGCTACTTCACGTCTGGATCTAGGTTTTCTGCTATTCGTTTAAAGCAAGTGGCAAAATCTAGGTCCTGATGTAATCCCAGGGTAGTACTGGGAGGCCCTTCAGGCTTAGAGGGGCAACACACCTGAAGCAGCCAGGATTTCTTTAAAATTCCTCTGTTGGCATAAGATTGGCTTGCAAGACTTCACAGGTTAAGGATTTCAGGAAGGATGGTTGAAGATACAGTAAAACTAAATGCTAATTAAATAGTGGAGGAATCATATGTGCTGGCAGTGTGTAAATTAGTGTCTTTGGTTTTAGTATGGCTTTGTTTACACATAGGCAATTCCAGCTTGAAATGTGCCATTGCAACTTATTTTGTGAAGCTTTTTTGAGGAACTAATGTCTGACTTCCTAAATTAGGGTGGCTCCTTAAAAAAAGACCTTATAAAAAAGCTCCCACCAGAGCAGTGTCTTCCTGATGTTCAGGGTGATAAATCCTACAGTCCAATTTTTCCACTTGAAACCTGACAGATCTTCCAAGTGAATAGCCATGTGCCATTTGCTTCTTTAGAAAAATTAGTTATTTACTGGCATGAAGAAGAGCTTTCAGGAATCCATACGTTGTTTGAATTCTGCAGCTCCTGGTAGTGACTCTTTAGCTCTCATCTTGGAGTGTGCTGAAGGCAAATTCAAACCACATAAAGACAAATGTTGACAAGTACAAGATCAAATTATTGTTGATATCATTAGTCTTCTCACTCTAAAGCATCAAAGGAAAAGTTATGGCTTTGTTGATTATTTTTAAATGCAAGACTGACTAATGAGAAAAATAATCACAACTTACAAAATCTTGTTCGTTTGTATTCTAAAGGACAAAAGCCTCTTTAGGTGTTTTTTCCAAGGTCAGGCTGAAGGATTTGCTTTGTGTAGAACAGAGAAATAGCAACCCAAGTTGTACAGTCTCCAGTACTTGAATTAAATCAAGATTCCACTGGAGATCTTCCAATCTTCTGTCTGGAAAATATGTAGCTTTAAGATCTTTTTCATTCTGTGTGTGTTTTGCTTTCCTTTGACTTGCATTTGCTAACGTAGAACAAAATCCTCTTATTGCTATGAATTGCTTTAAGAAGTAATGATCTATGGATGTCATGAACTGGTGAATCATGCTACGAATTATTTAAAACCTTAGGTAGGTATAATGCTTTGCTGGGTCTCATAGAAAAGATCCGAGAGTCAGAGTTGAATGTTATCATTTGTTCATCTGAATAAACTATAAGACATGATAAAAGAATTTGAGAGATAAAATATCTGGATTGTGAATGCAGATGGTTGATTAGTACAAAGACAAAAACATGCAGAAAGTGTATTGCAAATATTGTTCTCTTTCAAGATGTTCCTAGCGCAAAACACTATCAATGGGACATCATCAGGAACACTTTCTGAAAAAGAGCCATGGAAATTTGGAAATTAAAATATTTTGTGGTTTTTAAAGCCATGAGTATTAAACCTGGAACTCATAAAATTTTGGGATGTTGTTTCTCGTAGTGGATGAACTCTTTCATGTAGTGGAGCTGACTCGGTGTTGTATATGTGTAAGGGGGGTGTGATCAAAAAGAGTTCTGGTGCCTTGATAGCTATGCTGCATATTTACTGCTGCAGCCATCCGGTGGCTGTATATTCTGCATTTTTTGAGATGTTACACCTATGTAACATCTAACTGTCTTTGAAATGTTTGTCCTGTTGAAAGTAGACAAATGACAAGCAGTTGTCAGACATCGTGGACCTGTTGGAGCAGGTCTAGAGGAGGCCATGAAGATGCTCAGAGAGCTGGAGCACCTCTGTTGTGAGGACAGGCTGAGAGACATGGGGTTCTCTCAGCCTGGAGGAGAAGGCTCTGGGCAGATCTTATAGCCCCTTCCAGAACCTAAAGGGGGCCTACAGGAAAGCTGGGGAGGGACTCTCGATCAGGGAGTGGAGCGACAGGACGAAGGGTAACAGTTTTAGACTGAAAGAGAGGAGATTTAGATTAGATATCAGGAAGAAAGTCTTTCCTGTGAGGGTGGTGAGACACTGGCCCAGGTTGCCCAGAGAAGCTGTGGCTGCCCCATCCCTGGAGGTGTTCAAGGCCAGGCTGGATGGGGCTTTGAGCAGCCTGGTCTGGTGGGAGGTGTCCCTGCCCAGGGCAAGGGGGCTGGAACTGGATGGTCTTTAAGGTGCTTTCCAACCCAAGCCATTCTATCATTCTATAATCATGTCAGATGGACTAAAAGGCATATGGGGGATGCTTGATACCTACAAGAGGATTTTGAAAGCTACTGTGTTCATTGCTGTAAATGGTAAAGCACGATGCCAAATGATTATTTATCATTGACCTGAATTTTCCAGTACGTGGAAGGGCAAAATAGTGCATTCCTGCCACAGCACTTTAATCATGGCTTGGCCCTTTCCTCATTCATTAGGAGGCTAACCAGTGGATGCCACTTTTATTCGCCTTCTTGTACACCCATACCTGTGGTAAATTATTGTATTTCAATAGATGGTAAAACTACACAATAACATCTGTAATGAGTGTCTCCCTCTGCATTCCTCAGGGGAAAATATCTGAGCTTGTTTCGGTTGTGTGGCTCTAGGAAGCAAAGTCTGCCTAAAAAAGTAAAAAGTGCTTGGACTGGAGAGTGCTGAGATTTGAAACAGGCTTTAATTCTTCTGTAAATGAATTCTCTGCTTTTTGGACTACCTTCCAAGGAGAGTGCAGCCTGAGATCAATGCCTTCGCCTGGCTGCAGTTCTGATGAACGCCTGTGAGGAGTGGGAGGAATAGCCCATATTGCTTCATTCCTCACATGTTTTGAGTAGCACGATTGCACTTTGTCTTTGCCACCGGTCCTTCCCCTGGAAGATCTCGCTCCCTCCGTGGTATGCCAGCATATGGAAAGCTGCTCCTGATTTCAATTTGAGGTAACCGAATCAAAGGCGGCTGGAAGCCAGCAGAGCAGTGGCTGGTGACTCCTGTGATGTACGTGCAGGTACAGAGCCAGCTGCGCCTCCCACCAGCACCCAGCCACCCAAATGCTGCCACCCCTCTGCAGCAGGTCTGGAAAGGCACCAGCCACACCATCACCGAAAAGAAATGCTGCAAGGTAGCTGGCACAGGGAGAAACCTTGGACTGGGGGAGGCTACAGCAAGGAGAGTGTGGAATGAGCACCAAGATGCCTATCTCGGCTATCCGAACCTGGAGGACATACCAAACCAGCCTGTCTTCAGCTAAATGCATCCCTCCCTGCCTAGAATATTTCTATTAGTAAAGAGACAACCTTGATGCTTTTGGCGACTGATAGGGATGGGCTGACTCTCCTTTATGCATACAGAGCTACAGAAACACAAGGACTCGTCCTTCCCAAGATCTGAGAGTGCACACAAGAGGTATAAGGGAGCGCTTTGCCTCCTGCTTGTGTACTCCCCTCCCTTCTGCTACAGCCCTGCAAGTGGAAGGACCACATCATGCCTCCTGCCGTCCTCTGAAATGCAATTAATGTAATTCTTGCTAATTTTCAGGCAGCCAAAGAATCAGAAGCAATGCCGCATGACACATAGCCCATCCTCTTCGACCTGCCAGATAGGACTTTTTCAAAAGTAATGTGACTGTTCTTCATGTGGTGGGTTTTTTGAGAATCAAAAGGTAGTAATTTCACAGTGAGTAATACCTCCTGCCTGAATACAGTAATTTTGCTAAAAAGCGAATGCTCACTTAAAAAGAGCCTAATCATAGAAATTTCAGCCAGGCATTTCTGACAATGAAAGATCACATTTGCAAGAGCACTTGGGAACCTAGAAGTATAAACAAGTGTCTAATGGGATTCACAGAGACTTCTGAGCAAGCAGGTAACTAACAAGCAAAAGAAATTTTACCAGTGAATTCACTTCTATTGTAAATTCTACATAATTTTTGGAAAACTTCAGATAATACGAAAAACCCAGTTCTTTTGAAATAAGTCAGTAATACACCTGCATCTGGTTTACATCAGGTACAGGATATGACTTTCATGAGTTAACCCTTCTCGTGATTATTTGAAAATAGATCCAGAATGTGATTTGTCATGCAGTTTCTCAATAGGGTGCGGAAACGCAAACCCTTTAGATCTTTCTAGAAGTGTTTTCATTTACATCTTGTAACTTGCCTTTCCGCTGTTGTTTAAGAGGAAACATTCAGGTGTCTTCATTGCTTTTAATGTGCTCCTGCGAATTACTGCAGCACTGCTTGAACACAGTTCGTAGCTCTTAATCTATTACTCATGGCAAAATTCCAACTTGTAATATAAGTACTTCTTGTTTTAAAATTCCAGGCTTAGAAACCCGAACAGTATTTTGTTTGACATATTGACTGACTGAAGATGAGAAGTATATTGTAAGTAGATGTTTAGTTTGGTCCTTTCACATGAGCTGCTCAGTATAATCTCTGAAGCTGGAAACCATTCAGGAGGGTGCATCACCTGAAAATCTGTTATACTTGTTACTTATTTATGCTGTTAGTGAAAAAGCCAAACTGATTAACTTGCATTCAGTTGTGACTCTTTAGCCTTCCTTTGAATAAGTGTACTCATATTCAATATCCTCTTTCTGAAGTTACTCTAAATTTGAGGTAGGGGGAAGGCCTAACAGCCTGTTCTCTTAGGACTAAGTGTATAATATTTGCTCCCCTTCAGTGGAATCACCTGTAGAATATAACGCAATTTATTGCCAGAAAGATGATTAAAATCAAACTTTAAGTGCCTTAATCATGGTCAAGACTTGCTTGTGTAGCTAGAGAACAAAATCCATTTGCTGATATGAGGGGTGTGGGTTTTTTTTAGATTCTCAAAAGACTTTCTTTTCTAGATTACTTTTCCAGTGGGCTTTTCAGTGTGCCCCAGGAAGATATAAAAGAGCTCAAGTATTGGAAATACATAATTGCTAAAGCATATATGAGCATGTAATCTTCATTCATTTCTTACGTGATCATAGCATAGGTATTCTCGGTCATACTTTTGAAAAGTGAAACTTTATATTGCTGCAGGAACAAGACAGGACAAATAAAGAAGGAAGGGAATTTTCCTTTATTCCCTGGGGATTCTTTTCATCCTGAAAAGGAGACTTACACCATATAATGACATTAAATCACCTGTCCCTGCAAGTAAACTCATAAAACCCAGGCTATTAGCAATGGTGGTTATAGACATTAAAATAAATGGAAAGAAAAGCTCTCTTTTTAAATTATTCAGTTAAATGTAACAAAATTGCAGTAAAATATTCTGTCTGAAATACTTTGCCCCATGTTATGCAAAGGGTCAAGGCAGAAAAGTGTAATAATTTCTATGAATTCCTGCTTATTTGGCTGTACCGGGCTTTTCCTTAGGAAGAAAAGGCCTTTCCTTGGCAGAAAGTAGTCTTTACCCATCCTTTAGCCCTTAAAACCACTGGGTATAACTGTACTAGTAAAGCCTGACTTATGACAGCGAACATATTTGAAATGATTTAGCAAGCTCCGTTTCACTATTGCACTTCATATAATGTCATTATATGATACACTTATCAGAATTAAAGTTTGGCTACTATTTCAAAAAAAAAGCTGGCATGTCTAATGATGGTGTTAGAAACCTAATAGTTATAATAGAGGATTAATTCACAAGCTACACAATAACAAGTGGATTCATTTCTTCAGGGGAAAAAGTAATCAAAAGATTTAAATATGATTTTCAGATCCTGGAAGCGTAAAGATCTAAGGATATTTGTCTTAGGAACCCTTGACAAGCCAGTAAATCACATTAAAAAAATGATTTCAGAGCAAATGAGTTATATTTTAATTTTCAAATGGAGAAAATGAAGCAATTATTAAACTAATGTTCTTTTAAATGCTTCTGTCGCTCTTCGCTCCGTGGCTGTAGATTAGGTATCTCTGGATGGTTGTTTGATATTGTGTAATTATATGTTCCTTTAGCCTTATCTTTAGATACTTTATTTACATTGGAACTGGGAAGTATGTTTTGCTGCTTGCCTTGAAAAGAGGAACTATATTTCTGAAAGTATGTACCTGCTTCCTAACGAGGCTTCCTAAGACAAATGTGCCTCATGCAATCAGGCAGTCTTAATGTCTGTCTCCAATTCATTATTTGTGAGTCCATTTGCCACTTCATATCGGATCTGATGGAAGATTAATAGCCCTAGAAACGCAAAGTTCCGGCAGGTTCTGGGGAACTAGCGAAATGAGGCATTAGTGTCTGTGCTGAAGGAAGGGCTAGAATGTAAACTGAACCCCAGATAGTCAACACGGGAGAACCAGGAATGTCTAGCTGTTGGGGAAACCTTTAACTGATTATTGCATTTTATTAGAAAACAAAGCCATAGGAAACCATGTTTTCTCCTTCTGTTGCTTTAATATATGTGCAGTTAGCTACTTGATTAAAGTATGAAACCCCACATTTGCTAAAGCACGTAGGTCTCTGCCACTTCAGAGTGATCCAGCGTATAGTAGCTATCGCTCTGACCGGAGGGAATAGCTTTGCATTCCAGCTCTCTCCCCTGCGGTCAAAAAAGGTTTGGAAGAAAGTACTTTTTCAAAGAGAATGGAAAATGTGGAAGATAGCAGGTACAACGACATCCCTGCCATCAAATGCGTTGAAATAGAGATCTGAAAGATATACACCACTGTAACTCAGATGTGACATGATATCTATGGTTATCTGTAGTGGTCAGTTGTGGAGGATTCCTCACTGTGGTTTACTCTCACTGGTTGAGCAGACCAGCATGACTGGGACAAATTAAATAGATGAGTTTCCGATGACTGGAAGAGGGTAACTCATTCTCCGAGGTTTCATTTTTGTCTCTCCCGCCTTCCACTCTGACTATGCGTTTTGCTTCAAAGGCTGCAGGAATGTTGTGACTGATTTCCTTCCAGATGTTTGATTCAAAGCCTTTCTCCCCATAACTACTAATACCTAACAAGGCTTAACAGAAGACTTTAGCACGTCCTAGAAGTACTTGACTCGTTTCCTGATTACTTTTTTCCTACAGCTAAATGGGTTATAGAATGCTTTCTTGGAAAATGTGGAGTCTTCTAACCCTAAATCTATGTCTAGTCAAGTAACTCTTTCTTTCCAAGAATTAAACATACGCATCAACTCTGAGCAGCCAACCAGACATGAGAGTCAACAAAGGAAGTGTGAGTAAATATTGGTATACCACTATCTGATGCTAGACACTACATACAAAACCTTAAATATAGAGGTTACCTTCTAACCTACAGCTATATAAATGGTGGGGTTTTTTTTCCTGGACACAGCTACTTGCATGGGACAGGCCTCATGTCAGTGAGAAACAAAAGGTTAATTTTACTACCAATGGTTGAATTTTTAAGAATGTGACTAAGCACTTTACATGCTTAAAATACTTCCTACTCATGAATGACGATAAATTTGAGCAGAGCTAGTGAGCTTTTAAATGTACACATTTTTTATAACCTTTCCAGACTGATATATGGGGGGGGTGGGGGTTGTGTGTGTGTAAATAATAGTTTTGTTACTCTGACTCCCTATAATCTATTCAGAAAGTGCCAAACAATTTTCATTGCATCCTAGAGGTGCAAAAACAACTGTCTGAGAACTGATGCTGGATGTGTTCAGAGGTGGAACTCTCCTTTCACAAGTATTTTTGTCACAACCAGCTGTACCCCGACACCACGCAAGGGTGGTTTAGCTCCAGAGTAGACCCAGAAAGAGGTATAAAGGCTATGGTGTTCCAGTCACAGTGGACATGAGGAAATCTTATGCATATTTTTGTCCCAGTTGAGTTGCATTCACTGATGGTCTGTTTTTTTTCTTCATAACTACAGACTTAACTATGCAACTCTGATAAATTTAGGATCTGTGTATTTCGTGGCATCTGTCCAGTCTCCTGCTGTCCTCACCAGAATTTTGTCTTGTCTTAGTCTCATCTGCTTCCCCATCCAAAGTCTGTTCCTGTCATGGTTGGTGTCCTCAAGTCATGGACCACTGGCTACTTCTGACTGTTGTTGTCACATATTAGGACGAGGTTCGTGAAAAATACGGAGTAGAAATATTACTCCCAGAAACAGTGGGATGCAAAGAACAAACCCTCACCATGTTTCCTTTCCCGCCATTTCAATCATAGGCGTTTTCAAATGTCATTACCAAGAACCTGTTGTTTCATGGTTTTAAAAATAAACCCTTCTGTGAACTCTCCTGAAAAGACTCAGTGATGGTTTATCACTGAGAACTCTGTTCAGATAGGATTTTGGAATGACGATAGTGAGCATACTTTCTGATCTTCTGGCAGGCTGCCGTTTCAGACCACTTACCACAAAAGGCAAGCGGATTAAGATCCTTGCAAGGATCTTACTTAAAGGTAAGTAAGCATGTTCCTGCTCATGTTTATGGTTGTAGACATGTTTGAACTGCATGAAGAAGCCAGATCAATGCTTTAGTCGTGATTATGTATGTAACAAGAGCAGAAAAATCAGTCTTTGCGTAGGAAGAAAACTGTCCTGAATTGCCAAAAGTAGTGTCTGAGCTTTATCTGAATCAGGCCATTAGACTGTTTTCCTTCCAATACATCACGCCAGACCTAGGGAAAAAATAAACTCTGAGCCTTACACATCAAGATTTCTTTTAGATTTTTCTTGGATATCATGAAGTAATTTTAATTTTTTTTTTGTTGCCTTTGGGTTCAATGTTAAGGAGAAGTAGTCCCACTTGGCATCTGTCTAAGTGTTTTCCTCGGAGAAATCTGCAGGGCTGTTACCCAAAATTCTGTTCACACATTTGCACTGCTCTGCACTTGTCCTTGCCTCCTAGAAATAATGATTGATTTAGAGGGCCAGTTCCATGTTCTGTGTTTAATTAAAGCCCACACTGTCCTCCTTTTCGCTCTCCTGTCTTCCGTGTCCCAGAAGTCTTTACAGAGTGTATAACTGGTGTTGTAATTAAATTCCCCCATTCCGGGATCTTGTTTCTTACTATAATTGACCATGTTTTTTCACCTTTAGAACAAAACTTTGCAAATCCAATGACGGCTTTTATAGGCTTCACATTTCCCTATCAAGGCTTCCTAATTTTTCTCCC
Organism: Stercorarius parasiticus; assembly: GCA_013396915.1. Lineage (NCBI taxonomy): Eukaryota > Metazoa > Chordata > Aves > Charadriiformes > Stercorariidae > Stercorarius > Stercorarius parasiticus. The sequence goes on along the minus strand of VWZL01005656.1, from coordinate 1,801,739 downwards.
CTCTCAATTTTCTTTGGTACATCAACTGCCTTGGCACACTGCTCTTGCCCAGACACCCTTGTAGCAGACCTGCTTGCCATTTTATGACCATAAAAACCACCTTTCCACATATTCCTGTGTTTGGCTTCTCTCTAACTCATCAAAATGCTTGCGTAGACCCCTCACAGTAGTCATAGCATTTCTAGTCCCATGGTTTTTTAAAGATGTCCTTGCTCTTGGAGCTGCACTGCTGTATCACGCCTTACCGCAGTGCATACCCTTAGCGTTTTCTGACGGGATACACTTGTGCATCTATTGCATCAATAGACGCAATACTTTGTTTTAAAGGGCTCCAAATTTCAATGAAGATTCATAGTATTTCATATATGAATAGATTTAATATGTACAAGTCTGAATAGATGCATATTGCCTCAATAGATGCAATACCAGCATCCATTTAACAAATGTGTTGGTGTTCACTGAGTGCTGGCTCAGAAACATTTTTCAATTTCCCAGCGCTGACGTGGGTATGTCAAGGGGCACTCACTCTTAAGCAAAGATTTGCTGGTTAATAATTTTTTTCTTGACCAAGCAGTTTGTACAATTTTCCTATTTGTATTGTTAATAGACTGTGACAGAACAAATTTGATATTAAGTGAAGTTTTAAAGGGCTCTCCAAATTTCCATGAAGATTCGTAGTATCTTATGTGTGAATATATTCAATATGTATAAATCTGAGTAGATGCATATACTAAATAAAAGAAAAACAGTTCAGCTTTAGGGATCTAATTTTTAATAAGTCATCCATTGTATCTTCAGTAGAGCTATCCTTTCACGAGTAACCTGGGTCCTCGTAGGCAGACAGACGGTTTTGTGTGCCAGATAAGCATGCATCAAATGTCTACCTGCAAATAGCTTCCTCTGGCATAAACAAACATATATATACACAAATGCGAGATATGACTCCACAGGCAAACAGGAATGGAGTTATTTAGGGTACATGGCCAGATCCAGATCAGCTTTAAAGACACTGATAGTCCCATAGGACTCTGGGAGATGACTTGTTCATATGGTTAGACATGTGAGTAAGGGTTAAAGCGGAGATTTAAGTTTAATTAGGATTAAAGTTTTAGATAGAGCCATGTTTCAGTGGCTCTATCTAAAATGCGTAAATGGAAGTTTGAAAGTTAGCGGAGGCTCACTTCAGGTGAACACTGCCATTCTTCAAAATTAACTCCACACAGAGGTCTTAAAATGCCATTTTTAATGTGAAACCTCTGTAAGAAAAAAATAGAATTTATGGTTATTGCTTTATATATTTTCAGACCACCACACTGGGATGATTAGTGTAGCTTAATCCATTTTTCAACCACTTTTATCTTTGTCTTTGGTAATCTTGCTCATTACTTCAGTATGGGAAAAATACTTGGAGTTACACCACCCCCTCTGCTTCAACTTCTACTCTAAATACATAATCTGTTTAGTGCACCAAAAAGGGAAAAAAACCAATAATGGATGTAAATATTGACAAATTTGAAATGCATCAGACACCCTTCTTCCTTTCAACCTGTAATCTTGAAAAACTAACTATAAAAAAATAATACTGTGTGGTTGACAATTTCAATTTTTCTTCCTTGACTTGCTAAAAGGTTATTTTTTTTCTACTTGTAATAAGCACAGCTCAAATGATCTGAAACTGATTAAAACAAAAAAAAAATCAGTTTTATTTCACTAATTTAAATGAAATATTTGAAATACCAAAAGCTTGAATAGGAGACAGCACATTTAAATTAGCATAGATGCTATCAGTCATAGAATATGACTTTTTTAACTCACTGACAATGAGAACCATCCTAACTTATTAACTCGGCAGGATTTAATACAATGCTTAACAATATTATTTGATGTGTATGTTCAATATATTGACACTTCAAGGTGTAATGTGAATAAACTGAGTTGTCAGAACAATTTTAAAAAGAAATGCTGTCTATATAATTCTTTCACTTAAGCCTGACATAGAAGAATCTTCAGTGACTGTGGCAGAATTTCTATATTCCTGATGACTGTTTCTCAAAAATAATAGTGAAATGATTTTATTTTCTGGGTAAAGTAATCCAAAAATACCTGGCAACTGTTAAGAATGATATGAGTGAGAGTCTAGCTTCCCTGGGATTTGCTTCTGTAGCTACTGTAATTAATAATTAGGCAGTCATCAGGATTAAATGAAAATGCCACATTGATGTTATTCTTAATGAGGTAGATTTTCATAAAGGTGACAATGTGCCTTGCTTACAAACCAGTGTGATAACAGTCATTATATATATATTTTTTTTTTTTTGTGGCGACTGGTGTGGCCCAGATTTTCTATGCTCCTAGGAACGGCAGCAACATGTGTTTGAGTCATCTGGCTATATAATCAGAACATGAAAATAATTATATACACACACACACACTCTCCTCTCTCTCCATACCCACGAGGGCTGTTGCTGCTCTGCCTGCTCCGGCTCCAAGCTGCTTCCAGGGCAGGGACTGCTTTTGTAGTGGGGTCTTGCCCCATTGTGGAACTGGAAACAGTTCCAGTTCAGACGTGAGCTAAGGAAAATCTGGGTCTAGGTTCTGAAAATACTTGTGTTGTGTTGCCCTAACTCCACCTGCGCTCATTATCCCTTCTCCCTCCCAGATACCGTGTATAAAAACAAGCATTGGCTTCAGTGTATTTAGGAATCTGATTTCCTGAGTTGATTGCAATTGTAATATAGTTAATAATGTTCCTCAGGAAGCTGTATTATCCAACTAATTATTATACATTTATAATGAGATAGTATTGAAGGTGTCAGTCAGCATCCAGTGATGCTGTATTAAAAATTTACGCTGCTTTTGCACTTGTCAGCTTGGCTTAAAAAGGCGATTGCTTTAGTTTTGTTTTGTTTTAACTGCACAGCTTCTACTAATCTACTTTTCATCAAAAGCACCAATGCAAATCCTTCCTTTCTCATTTGGCTGGCAGTTTCAGAATTCTCTGTACGTACAGCGCAAACAAATTTTGCCTTTTCAATATCAACCGCCTACCTCCTGAGCATCTGATTAATCCATCTAATCTATGGCACTTGAAAAATACCTATTGCCATGGCATAATTAAATTTCCCGATTAAATATAATTTGATTTCACTTGGCGGGAATTACTCTTCATGGTGTGGGTGGATCTCCAGGAGTGGTTAGAAAAATGAAGCTAGCTACTTAACGTGCTAGTAGGGGATTTAGTGGTTGTAACCCTCTGTTGAGAATGCAGACAAAGCGCTAAAGAACATGACCAGCCCATGCACACGGTTAGGGAGCGTGGCTTAAATGAGAAGAAAATGTAAGTGTGAAATGATTGGAAAAAATATTTATAGTAAATGAGAGCAAAGGGTCTTGCTGGATGACAAAGCTGGGACAACGGCTGTGGTCACCACCGCACTTGTACACTGGTCACATCTGATGTGAGTTTGTCTCAACAGGATTATAAAGCAGTTGATACGCATAAATGCTGTTACCTCCGCTAATAACACTCTGAATTAGAAGCAAAACACTTAATCCTCTTCCGCTGAATTTAATGCTGCGAATATAGTGCAAGAGAAAACACAGATGAGTCTAAAACTCCTTGAGAACAGCCACTTCATTTGTCACTTTCCCTAAAAGCTGTTGCAAAGTGAAAAGTGTCTACTTGACCTTCTATCGGTGATTCCTGAAATGTGGAACACTTGTCAAAGGAGGGAAGCAATTATTGGTTTTCTATTATGGCAGTGATGCTAATTAGTGTCTTAATATGGGGAGTTAATACAGTGGCTTAATATAGGGCCATAATTTATCATTCTTAATTAGAAAGTCACTGAATTTATTTTCTATTTTTCTGACAAAAACCTGACAGAACTTCTGATAAACCTGGCTTTAATCTGTTCGTTTTGATTTACTGTAAGGGTAACGGTGATTACCCTCTTGATTAGCTGTCAAACGGGAAGGAAATAAACGCATGCTAAAAACTGTAGCAAAACAGGGCAGATAGGATAATGGAGTCGCAGCCACCAAACAGCTTCCTACCACTTGAGAAATACAGATCGGTCTGAAAATAGTTGCAAAAAGTACTTTAAAATGAGACTCTCGGCAATGATATTGAAAACCTGTTGGTGTCGTGAATATCTAATTGATTTCTTCCACCATTTGCAGCATTTCTCTGCCGTATAGGCAGCTTCCTCAGTTTTCGTTGGACTGCGTTCAGTCCTCTCCATTATAGTAAGATTGCCTTTGCCTTGGTGACTACTGAGTTTTTCCTGCATGTGTCATTCCTCCACTGAGCCTCTCGTGAGACACTACAGGTTCCTCCTCTTCTCACAATGAGAATTATTCCCCAGTCTTCAGATAACATGCACATGGGTAGACACAGCTCCAAGCACTTCCACCACTGTGACCGTGTCACAGGAAGGGGAACTTATCTTACACCAGCAAATACAAAAAATCCCTTTAGTCCCTGCACTTCCCCAGTAATTCACACCTGCCGCCCACCCAGATAATTTAATCTGTGGAGGCTTCAGGACTCCATTTATCATCTCTCCCTCTTCTCATTTACCAGATAGCTAAAGTTATCTCCACCTCCTTCTGCTTGAGTCCCATCATCCACTTAATCCATTTAAATCCTTCAATTATTTTTTTTTTTCTCCTGCTAAATCCTCAGCTTCAAGGCCCTGTGTGCCACCCCTTGATGTGTCTAACTATATCCAGCATTAAGGTACTGGAGTGTTCTTGCTAAGACTTAGTAGAGCCAGCAAAACCAATTTATCTTTTGCCCTTTGCTGCTTATGACTATGCAAAAAAGTGGATTTTGCGCTTTTTTTCCCACTCTTCCTGCAGCTTCAGGATGGCAGGAATTCACCTATAAGGAGGTAAATAGGTCAGACTGGCAATCTGTTTAGTTTAATATGCCATTTTCAACAGAGATTAGTACTAATATTTTCTTTTGTATCACCAAATGAATGCCTTTTTCTCTTTTAACCTCAACTACGTATGTATTACCTTTAGACTTTTTTATGAGACTTGCTTTCAAGAGAAAGCTAAAATAAAACAATGAGTCTTGCTCCACATTGAAATATCCTTTAATGCTTTTGGGCAATGTAATAGTTATAAGCCATCATCATAAACCATCTGCTGCATAAGCCAGACCTTCATCTCTCCTCACAGGTTTCAATTTCAGTGTCCCCTTCGTAAGAGCGTTAACAGCATTTTATGAAGATGAGGCACTCATGGAAACAACTTGCACCTAAACCCTTTGAGCTCTAAAGATGCGGCCTGGATTTTGACTTTGGAGTTTGGAATTCTAGAGTGTGCTAACGCAATGTAGCAAAGATAGGGTATTTGGTAATGCAAGTTGAACAGCAGGACATAGTTAATAGTGAACAGTAGGAGACAGTAAATAGTGAACAGTAAGATATTCAGTAATGTATCATCACATTCAGTGCTGCTGAAAAGCTCTCTGAAAGTCATCGTTGTATTTGTTTTCCAGGTTCCCAGGACACTGGTCCAAAACAAACACCACTGAAATCCAAACTAGTTTGGAAAATCATAGAATGGTTTGGGTTGGAGGGGACCTTAAAGACCACCTAGTTCCAACCCCCTGCCCTGGGCAGGGACACCTCCCACCAGACCAGGCTGCTCAAAGCCCCATCCAGCCTGGCCTTGAACACCTCCAGGGATGGGGCAGCCACAGCTTCTCTGGGCAACCTGGGCCAGTGTCTCACCACTCTGAGTGAAAAACTTCTTTCAGTTTGAAGCCATTATCCTTCATCCTACCACTACATGCCCTTGTAAAAAGTCCCTCTCCAGCTTTCTTGTAGGCCTCCTTCAGATACTGGAAAGCTGCTACAAGGTCTCCCTGGAGCCTTCTCTTTTCCAGGCTGAACAACCCCAACTCTCTCAGCCTGTCTTCATAGGAAAGGTGCTCCAGCCCTCTGATCATCTTTGTGGCCCTCCTCTGGACCTGCAAAAAAGTCTGTCTGTCAATTTAGGAGAACTTTTTCCAATTAGTGTAAAAGGGTATTTGTAGAAGCTGTTGCTCTTGTTATTACTACTACCATTTAGGTTGCAGTGGCTTTCTGTATGCTTCACAGTCACAGAAAAGAATATTCTCCTCTGACTGCTGCTTTTGCAGAGGAAAGCTACCCGTATTTTCTATTTCATTTCTATTTCTGCAGTGTTTAATGCAGCTCTATATGCACCTTCACTGATGCTATCTACATATCTGCAGGCGTTGCCCTTCGGAGAGCAGAGTTTTTTGTGAATTTCTACAAATACCATTTAATATCCAAAGTTAGTATCTGCCCTGAATCAACTTTATGTACTTTCTGAATCTCTTGAGTTACCTTCAGCTTGTAAAGTGTAAGTTAACCATGTGACTTCTGTAGTGCAGAAAAATCTCATTTTACTGTTGTGTACCAAACTAAATTTTAGCTCATAAAACACCAATTTTGTCATGTTGGAAAACAGCAAGTGGAAAAGTTAGTTGCTTTGATAGGAGTCTTCTCTTCCAGTATGCGTCTGAAGTTTTGAGTTATTGTACTGTGTCGCATAAGGAAACATAATTTGATTCTTTCCTTTTTATTCCCTTTATAAAAGGAATTATTTTGGATTTTTAAAATCCGTTAGAATAGACAGTCTGGAAGATGGAAAATAGAGCAATTTCTTTTTTAGGGAAGTGAATAAAATTCTGCCTATCAAAGGACATTAACGATCAAACTAAGTTAACTTCAACACAAAATGCAAATTTTTTTCAATCAACATTAATTTGCCTCATTTTATTTTCAAAGTCTAACAGCACGTTTCTAGGAATATATTTTAGCTTCCTCGTCTAGATTCAGAAGATCTGCAATTAATTTGAGCAAACTTATCCAAAATATGCTCTAAAACATTTATCATCTCACTATGCATTTTCTCTGTGCTAAGAAATGCGTTAGAAAAGGACTAACCAAGTGATGTCATAGATGCAGTCAGATAAAAAAATCTCTTGCATCTTTATCCCCGTTGATTACAATTTGTCATTAATAATTTCATTTTCTGAGTGTCTGTAACATTGTAGCGGCCCCAGCCTGTAAAAAAATATATAGTTTATATTACAATTTTTTTTTTAGAATTATGTTACTTGTATTTATAAGCATAAACATAATTCTAGAAGCAATGGATATGACTTTTCAAATAGAGCCGAGTGCAGTGATGGAAGATGCTGAAGTAGTTTTACCCTCCTCTTCCCTGCCTTAGCCTGGGCAAAGCAAAGGCCAGAGCTGCCCCATCACCCTACCAGCCACGTTGCCAACAAGGGCCACCAAGACAGCTCTGAGCCTGCCCCAGTGCTGTTGTATGTGCTTTGTGTTCCTTGAGTCTCCTTGTAAGAAAGGAATATCTGCATTTCCTATTTTAAGCATGCCTCCCGTCAAGGAATAAAGACGGCATGATTGCATTGCATATTATTTTCCAAAACGCTGATAACTCTGGAAGCTTAGCTTATAGATAAAACCAAATTCGCATTTGATGGATGTGGCATTGTTGCAGCTAATGCAGCAAACGGTAGAATGCCTGCCCAGCTTCAGGTGGAGCAGGCTGCTCCCCATCCGGGTGAAGTCTGTTCAAAAGGACAGGCAACATTAAATCCTGCAATTTTCTCACTTCTAAAATGACAACTTGCAGAGCACCCACAAATTCAGAAGAACAGCAGAGGTGCAACAGCAAGTGCTTACTGACCTGGGGGGGTTCTGTCAAATGGGCAGCTTGCCTGCGTAAGGATTGCAGAATAGCGTTTAAAATGCACGAATTCACAAATAACAAGAAATGGTGTTGAGACAGGGTAAACTACATGGAGAGAAAATGAGATAAATTGACTCTTTATTGTATATCAGCATGACTTCTCACACAAAAGCTTATGAGCTACCATAGGCTTAGGGTAGAGGTTTGTAAGAACGCATACAGCAAAAAGTATTTTGTTTATTTATTACTTATGGTTTAGACTGGATAGTTTATGCTGAGTCAATGACACATCAGTGAAACTTAGCAGGTTACAGCAAGTTTATGGCTACCTTGTGTTTCTGAAGGGGCACAAAATACTTTGGCAAATCTTGCTTTAGCTTGCTGTTTGACCCAGCATAAGGAAGGAGATAGGAAGGATTTACTGTTTTTATTGTACTGATGGGGAAATAGAAGCAGTTTAAGGTGACACGAGTTGCTCAAGCTCGCGGAGCAGGTCAGGGCAAGCGTTCAGACGCTGCCTGTAACACAAACTCATGAAAACAGTGAGATTACGCGAGGAATATATAGCATGTACTTGGGCAATTTTGTATGAAAATAGCTTAAAGTCTACAGCTTATTAACTTCTCACATAAATCAAAAATATTTTGTTAGATTTCAACAAGTTTTTACAAAATCTTGTGCCAGCATAAAGTCTTCTGTTATTGTAGTAACTCTGATTATTAATATAAGGATTATATTCTTAGGCAACTGGTTAGCTTTTTCATACCCAGTCTGAGAACGATACTGAATATATTCTTGATCCAACTCGCATAAAAGGTCACTTTTTTGATTTAGTTTTCTCTTATGGCTTACTGCTGTGGATTTTTTTCATCCCACTCCATAGACATTTTCATGCCATCATTTTAATGACATTTAAATTCATCCCAGTTCCTCAGACATCTTCATCCAATAGAACTAGTTATCAACTGCAGCACCTGTTGTCCAGAATATTATACCTTATAATTAATTCTGACTGGCTTCATGCATTGTCAACTGTTATTAAACAGAGTGGTAATGTTATACTGTAATTCATATTGCACAAATACTGGGTAACGTCTTACTCTCTGGTAGGAGGGACCCGAAGTATATTCGTGTTCTTATATGCACAGCAATAGTCAAGGTTAGAATGACACAGGCTTGGAGAGACTACAGCACTCATTCCAGAGCACTGCATCAACACGCATTTCTTCGCTGCTAAAAGCAGTCATTTTGGAATTTATTTTTGTTTAGCTGCCTAAAAATTGCAATGCATTTTCCAGGCACCCAGCTAAACCCAAGCCCAGTAAGTATCAGACGTTGAGTATCAATTATTAAATAGATCCATCTCTTCCTAGTTCTGTGCAGATGCATGTTTTTGTGTATGTATATATTGAAAAAAAAAAAAAGATGCTGCAGCAAATCTTGAAAGCCAATGCCTGGGGTTTTGCCCAAGAAGCGTAAGTGTCTCCTAGCCCACTGGCTAAATTTAGTGTGCAATCCCAGTGCCCACACTGGGAGGATGGTGCGCTCATCTCAAAAGAGAGGAAGAAAAAGGCTACTCCAGAAGCAAATTGGAGCATTTAAACTAGGCTCCCATTTTGACTAGCCATCTAGAGAAGGTTTTTTCTTGACGGTGTAGCGGTGATAAGCGATTGTACCTCTAGGATGATAGCATCACATAGTAGTAGATACCATCACCGTTACAACTCCATGTGATACTCTTCCAGGCATGGGCAGCAGGTCTTTTTGAGTTTGTCTCAATTCTGTTTTTAAGCTACAGAATGACCATCCACCATTGCCGGGGTATTCGCTGCACCTATGTATTTGCACTAAGGATGAGGACACGTGGATGCAAACCTCCTCCCTTCCCTTTTCTGCAGCTACAGGACAGATGCTGTATCTGAAAGAGGGCACAGATCCTGGCCCTTGTTTATCAAGGAGCAGGTAATTGCCTTTTCTAATCCAAAGCACAGTAGCCATTTTTCTACCAAAGTACAACTAGAATATGTTGTGGTGGCAGCTCTGTAATGACCTAGAAATGAATGCTGTCAGCCTGGAAAGGGAACAATTTCCTTTTCAGGGGGAGTGAGAGAATACAGCTCCCTCCTCTCCTGGCCGAGTGTTCCAGCCACCACATTATCCTATCCAGAATCTTTTGTTTAATTTTGTTTCAGCTCAATCATTCTTGTGTCCTTTGTTCACAGAGATCCAGTTTCAATAGATGGGATAGATAGTACTCCTACCCAAATTACTGGGTAATGAGGAAGGCTTGAGGAAGGAGCTGAAAGGAACTATTATACTTCCTAGCTATATTCTTATGTAAAAGAACACTATCGCCTTCATCTATTGAAAATCAGAACGATGAGGTGAAGTCCCTGATAACTACAAAAAAAAAAGGCAAAAAACCCTGTTATGTTCCTGTTTAAAAAAAGGCAAGACAGATGATGCAGGGAACTAGATGGTCAGCCTCACCCTAGTTTCTGAGGAGCTCATGAAGCACATCCTCTTGGAGTCCATTCCAAAGTAATGTGCCACAGTCGTCAAGCAAGCTGTGCTTTACCAGCACAACTGGCCATTCTGCAGATGGTGAATGTGAGCTCACCAGACCCTCGCAAGGCTTTTGACATCCCCTGTAGCATTCTCATTTTGGAGCTGAGGAATTATGGCCTGGAGGAATGCATGGTCAGGTGGGTTGGAAACTGGCCGTGCCGCTTGGTTCAGAGAATCATGACTGCTAGTGCAATGTCCATGTGGCAAACAGTGACTAGCAGGGGCTCCAAGATCAATACCTGGGGCTGACATTTTCCAGCATAGTCATTGCTAGCCTGGATGATGACAGAGAGTGCAGCTTGTGAAGAACTTTGCACTATGTGGGAGAAGTCACTGGCGTGGCAAACAACAAGCTTCAGTACAGATGGAGCCTGTTGAATTTCAAACTGGACCAGCAGCAACCTTGTGAAACCCAAGAAAGAGAGGTGCAGAGCTCTGTGCGTGGGACAGTGCAATCCCAGGCATCTCTTCAGGCTGAGAAGCAACCAGTGAAGCGGCAACCATGCTGAAAGGGATGCCAGGCTGAACATGAGCCCCTCACGTACAGGGCTTCCAAGATCATTTTGTGGAGGCATCTTATATGATACTGAGAGGCCCGAGATGAAAGCGCATCTCGCCCTAGACAGACTTTGGAACGCAGACCTGAAACATCAGTATCAGAGAAATGCCTTGCCATAAGACTTCACAGAATGGTTTAGGTTGGAAGGGACCTTAAAGATCATTTAGTTCCAACCCCTCTGCCCTGGGCAGGGACACCTCCCACTAGACCAGGCTGCTCAAAGCCCCATCCAGCCTGGCCTTGAACACCTCCAGGGATGGGACCTCAAGAACTTCCCTAGGCAACCTGTTCCAGTGTCCCACCACCCTCATAGTGAAAAACTTCTTCCTAATATCTAATCTAAATCTACCCTCTTCCAGTTTGAAGCCGTTACCCCTCATCCTATTCCTACATGCCCTTGTAAAAAGTCCCTCTCCAGCTTTCTTGTAGGCCCCCTTCAGATACTGGAAAGCTGCTATAAGGTATCCCTGGAGCTTCCTCTTCTACAGGCTGAACAATCCCAACTTCCACAATTTGCCTGGGAAGTTATAAAATTTTTATGATAATGTTCTTATACTAAGTCTACACTATCTTTATTTACCATCAACTTCACTAATTTTACCTGTCAGAGAATGAAAGTATCTGAATTAATATGTAATTATGCATGAAAATCAGTAACTAACACTTAGAAAAGCAGTCAAAATGACTACTGCATGTTTAAGTAGATAATCACGCCTCAGGCCCACCTTTGCAAAACACTTATTTTGGGATGTGAATCACTCCCTACAAAAAGCTTTACCAAAGCTTGCATGGATCTGCAGCTCTGCTCCCTTGGCGTGCGGAGCCGGCTCCGAACTGGCTGGATGGTGGGTGCAGCCCAGACCACAGGACCCACAGTGGCTCTGAGTCACGCACACAAGACAAAAGAGACAAACTCATAGTAATGCTCCGAACTACGTACCAAGTACACAAAAGTTTACAAATGATAGCTTGGATTTTGATGGACTTTCAGTATCGGCCTCGTGCCGCCTTTCTCATTGTAATCAATTACGTTCTCTTGCCCTTCAGGACTGACTGCTTTCATATCCAAATAACATCACATTGAAACTGTTAAAATAACTGAAAAAGCACATAATAGCCTTTCCTAATATTCTGAAAAAGATGCTGCAAGTCACTTAGAAAGCATAACAGCGCTCTGTTTTTCAGTGTTGGCACAGACTTCAAAATGTTACAACTTTTTGTGCAGTCTTTTTATGAAAATTTTCTTCTCATTTTCTTAGCCTTAACTAGTATTTCATTAGCGTACGTACAGAAAGCGTACCTAAAACCAGGCATGACAGAAACCTCCCATCGTATTTTAAAACCAGGTGCTGCAACGTGGCTCGGGTTAAGCAGGGAGGTTGCTACAGCTTCAGACCACTGAAGGTAGAAGAAGAGAGAGTGGGTTGGTTTTTTGTTTTTTTGTTGTTTTTTTTTTTTCAGATAGGATATTTTGATCTGTTTCATCTTCCTTGTGTCTCTTTTAGCTCTTATCTGTCAGTCTTGTAGCCTGCAAGGTTGCATCCAATTATATCACGGTTGGTTTGCTATCTATGTCAAACTAAGTTATACAAAACCACAAAATAAGGTTTGGTTCTTATCCTGATACCGTCTCATTAACTACAACATTGCACAATTGTATCAGTAATATCTGACTCTTAGCTATAATAATTCACTAGGATGATGTCATCTAAGCTGTCACGTTATATATAGGAGGTACTACGCAAATAGACTTGATAACAAAATGCCTTCCTTGCTTTTGAAGGTTGACTTCAGGGTCTTAGTTTTTTGTGTACAGATGAAAGATCCCAGCCTAAGCGGCTGTGCCTCTTGCTCCATCTCATTTTTTTTAACCCTTTGAACTTTTTTTAGTGGTGTTTTTTTTTTTTAAAAAAAAAAAAAGGATTTATCATTGAAAGTGTCTATATGCTTTTGCTTCCTAATAGTAATTCAGGGGGGTCAATGCAAGGCCACCCCCAACCTTCACCTTTAGGTCACACATATGTCCTTGCGGAAAGAAGCGTGCAGGTCATACTTCGGATCTTGCAATATTTTGCCTTCTTTTGAAAGAAAGACTAAAAATCCTACCAGCGATAAGGGTATAATTATATTGTCGGCCTGCCACATTTTCTTCCTACTTCCATTCCCCGCTCCCTTCCGCTCTCCTCCTGTAGAAGTGATATCCTGAAGGGAACCTTTGCTCAGGTGATGTACCCACAAGTTATTTTTTGGGGGGGTAGTTATTTCGTGTCCCCTGTCCCATGCTAAATTCAAATTATTGTCATCTGTTTGGTTGTAGGATTTATACATTAGCATGGGAAGGTTTGAATTTTTACACTTCTTATCTAGAACTCTGTCGTGATTACATTTAAATATCTCTGATTTTAGCAAGCCATGCTATCATTCCTCCTGCTGCGGTATATTCCTATTGGATGTTGTGAAATGCGACAGCACCTTTTCATGTAAATTGGGTTTTCGTTTGTGTCTTGGCCATCAGAAAGGCAGAAGCCACACTTTCCCCTGGGTCTCGCTATTGCCCAATTTATCCTTTTTTTTATTTTCTTTCCCCCCCTCCTGCATCATCTACCGGTCTAATGTTTGTGCCTAAGATCTGCCTCTTAAGGTGTTGAATCTGCAATTGTTTCTTGCGGGTTTTTTACAATTTCTTTCCCTCTGTCAACCTCTGTTTTGTCTCTAGTCAACTCAGCTGACCAGACCTGCAATCCCATCACTCCAAATGTTATCTATCTCTATTCCGTTACTGATAAAAGAAAAAAAAAAGAAGAAAACCTGAAAGATTTTACAGGTCAAAGTCTCGTGGAACTTGTATTAGCATCAGTTTTGGAAGTCTTTTGAGTTTCCACAACATTTCAAAATGGAAGGGTGGTGCAGCTGGGAGGAAAAACAAAAAGCCTAGAGAAGACTATTTGCCTAAAGCGTACGGTTAAAAAAACCCCAACCCAGTAAGAAAGCTTAAAAAAACCCCCCTCAAAACAAAACAACCACACAACTTTTTCTTACCACTAATCTTATTTCTGCTTCTCCCCCACTCCCAATTGCTGTGCAAATTTGTAATTCACTGCTTCCAAAGGTTCTTCAAACTTGTTCTACTGGTTTTCAGAAGCAGGCGGACTTGTTTTCCTAAGCCCTTCAGTGTACCAACTGAATTTATTTAATTTTTCATTTCGCTCCCACAAAGAATCTCAGGACGCTCCTTGAAGGGCCCTAAATCACTCTGTTGTGTCATATGGATATATTCAGTGTGTACTCCACAATACTTTAATTACCTGGTATATGAAACCATACAGAGCCGTGCTAAAATGAAGGCACTGTTTAGTAATCATAAAGACCTTGATCCAACAGCTAATGGGAAAAGTGCCTTATCATAAATAATGCAGTCGGCTCCGAGGGGAGCAAATTTTCATGAAAATCCTTCCCTTCCTTGCTTATCGTGCTGCCAAAACGAAGCAGAGCTTTCCCTTTCTTCTCATGGGTGGACCCAAAGGTGTCTGGAAGCAAATTCTACCCTATTTTCTTCCATGTTAAGGTCAACGTTTTCAATGGTTTGTGGTGATCCACAAACCGTAAAGCTTCGGGGTCATTATATTTAGGTGTTTTAAGATGCAGGTGCTGCTCCTTGTCCCTCTGGCTGGGCCCTGGCTGTGGCGAAGCCCCTCAGAAAAATGATTTTTGGCTTTGTATCATCAGAAACAAGGCAGAGGGGGAAAAAGCACTGTGAAAATTGCTGCACACATTCTGTGAGGCTGCGCGTCCCCCGTCAGAGCGATGAAATT